>JBAMHX010000022.1:3134229-3148118 GCA_037177515.1 Pseudomugil tenellus
CCTTGCGTCACCATCCAGTCGATTAGCAACTTCTCTGAGTAACTCCGAAACGGACTTCTCTGCATCTGCCATCCTTTCTTAAACGTGCCATGCACTAATGGCGCAAAGGCTTTCGTCTCCACGTTCGAATCGATACTGCAAGAGCTGCTGCTAATGTCTGAGTAAAGGACCAGCCAATCAGATAACTGGTTCCGCCTTGTGCTTTGATTGACAGACGAAGTCATTCTGCTGAAAAACTTCATTATGAAATAAAAAGGCCCCTGTGGAAAAAGGTTTTATGTTATTAAAAATGGACTTTGTTAAAAAATAATATATATATATATATATATATATATAAAGATCTTGGAAAATGAAATTAAAAGTAAATATTTTAAAAAGTATTTTATTGTGAAAAAAATCATGAAATAATTACTAAATTGAAAATAACTAATATAAGTTAAAGAAAAATAATGTATATATTTCACAATAACACTCCCTTATTTTACTATTAAAGGCCATGATATATATTTAACTTTTATTTATCAAAATGGCATTTATTTCAAAGTCTTATTTACATTTATTGTATTTTGAATACTTTGGGTCTCCATAGAAAAGAGCCTCTGTCCTACACCTCCATACAGCGCACACGGTTGTAATGAAGTGTCCTTCTTGTCTTCCTGTCTTTGCTTGCAGCAGATGAGCCAAGGGTTTTCTCCTCAGGTCCAGCTGCTGTAATCAGGGCAGGTGCTGCTGACTCACCTCAACATTGCCCTTATTACGAATCACCTGTACATGCAGCTCCTGGCCAGATCCCATAATAAGGCCTTAATTCATATAATCTGTCAGGACAGGTGCTTACGGCAGCACAGAGTAAATATAATCTCCACAAGGCGCAAGTGCTGCATGATAAGACAACAATATGCACGTGATGAAGGCATTAGAGGAAGACTGCCGCTGATGTCAAACAGAGAAAGAGTTCGTATTATCAGGATTTGCGATGTCATAAGATGTACGATGCAAACAGAGAAACGGAGGGAGTGTGGAAGCAGGAGAACTGACAAGCTTTATTAGATTTGTTTTAAATTGCAAATATCAGACATTCTTTTAAACAGAAGTAAAAAAAACCTTAAGTAAATCTGACAATTTTGTTTTTTGTGTGTTTTTACATCATGTTTTTTTTTTCTAAAAATCAAAGAATAGTTGTTCACAAATTAATCACTAATTAGAATTTATTTTCAGCTTATGTCCTAAACCCAAAGCTGAACATGATCTTATGGTAAAGGAAATAATATATTCTCAAATTTTATTAATTTATGTATGTATTTATTTATAAATGCATACATAAATATTTATTTTATGAAATTATAAAATGTATTTTAAAAAATTAATAAACACTCAAACTACTGTGTTAATAACATTGTCCTCTCTTTCTCACACAGACATGCTCTCTCTCTCTCTCTCTCTCTCTCTCTCTCTCTCTCTCTCTCTCTTTCTCTGTCAGCAACACATCTGAGGGATCTTTTCAAAACTGGATAATTGTATCTCTGTGATGAGTCCAACGAAAAATTAACTTGGATTGTGTCCACAAAACACAGCTGTGTTTCATTTATTGTCATTTTTCAAATATGTTGTTCTGTAAAATGTTGATGAACAATCTTTATCATGCTAAACTCTAAAGTATTTGTGGAAAGTTGTTTTTCGGGCAAGGCAATCCATTTTTACACCACTGGTGTTGTATTGGTGTTACCGCAAAGTTAAATCTGGAGTCAACAGCAGAGGTTTCATGTGTACAGAAAAAGAGCCCAGTCGTGCTGCCTGCTGGGACATCTGTGCTAATTATTTTTTTCCTCTTTCATCTCTGACCTTTACTCAGGGTTTTTATTACAAAATCCGTAATGAAAGTTGTATTTGTGAGGTGAATAACCCCTTTTACTTAAGATGTGTGTAGTTTATTTCGTTGTCATTTTAATGCTACATGTGCACACCAGCAACCCTACGGCATCTATCCATCCTTTATGCCTGAACTCGGCCTGCAGCAGTCTGCTTTTTTTTTTTTTTTTTAAAAAAAAAGGCCCAGCAGACTACGTTGGAGGTCATGACAAAAAGTTTACACTGGGTGGGGGAGGAATGGTGGGGACTGTCATATTCCCATTAAAAGTGGGTGTCCATTACAAAAAGCTCTCTGAAAGCAAACCTTATCTATCATCAGCCTGTGAGGCTTCATCACCATGTTCATGGGGATTCTTTCCTTCCAGAATGCATCATTAATAACCACAATATTAATAACACAGGAGAAAAAAAGTAAAGAGAAGTTTGTTTTCCCAAAGATAAGTTTGAAATGTGAGCCTGCCAGACATTTTTTTTAGTCTCGCCTAACAATTGCTATCTTCTCACTCTTCCTGTAACGAGCAATTATCTGACACTTTCTGGATCGCGTTATATGTCAGCTTGCTATAGAAATACTCCCTCAGATGGATAAGAAATGCAATCATATCATTGCATTATTACATTTAAATCATATGTGGAGGTTTTTCATGACGGGTGTTGCATATTCTTAAACTAATAATGCAAATCCAATTTTGAAATTAAAGTCACAAGCAGTGATGGAGGCCCTTGCGTCTACAGTGCCACTCGGCCTATGTGGCCACCATTCCCCCTGGCAGCCCACCTCCCATGCTTAGCTCAACCTCAAAACCTCAGTGTGGGGCCTAAAAATTCCTATCTGTCAATATGGAGAAATTATAATGCAGCTATGTCCTCTTGCTTTCACAGAAGCAATACACAGATATTCTACATTTGATTCCAGCTCTGACATTGCTTTTTACGTCAAAGTTGTTTTATGTTACACAGTTTCAAGAGAATTTGATGGTAACTAAAGATTTGCTTACTTTTTCAAATAACCTCATGCCTCCCACTGAGAGGCCCATTGTGCCTGGTGGGCCGACTGCTTCACATTATACACAACAGGGTCTTTTAAGAGAGTCTTTTGAACAAAATTTGAGATATTTAAAGGTGTTTGTGTTTTCATCAGACACTGCCAAAAGCACTTTGTTGCTTTGGCAAATAAAGGTAAGTAAAACTTAAGATATTTCTGTTGATTTTGGAAAGCAGTTGGTGTCAGAAGTGATGGAAGAAGGCGATTCAACAGCAGTATCCTGTCAGACGGAACAGATCCCTTTGTTTCAACTCTGCAGAAACAACAACAGAGATTTTCTATGCTTTAGAAATACACCAAAAAGGAACACAAATTCCACAAAAACACAGCATAGCCTTAGCAATGTTCTGGAATGTGCAGAAAAATGAGCATTAAGTTAGACTGCATTCACTTTAAGCAAACATGTTTATATGTAGCTCATTATAAGAACTTAAGTTGACCAAATTACTTCACAATGCCAACTAAAACCTACATCTATGTAATTTACATGTAAAATACACAATTTGATGGCATACAACTTGGTTTGATGTGATGCAATGTGAATTTACTTTTGGAGAAATGTTTCTGGACTTTTCTGGACTAAGTTATCTGCACATTATTTTTCATTTGCTAATAAACTCAAATCATTGTTGTCTATACTGAGGAGAAAGGCTGAAAATCTACCTGACTGTAAGGTAAGTAGGAGTTAAATATAATGGCAGCCAATTTAAGAAAATGACCGTGTCATTAATATATTGCTTGGATTTTTATTGCATTTAAATCCCTTTTCTGGAGTGTTTTCTTTTTATGTACCAGTTTTTCTAGCAACCTCACTTCTTTATTTCCTCTTAAATTATGTAAAGTTTCAATTTTGTGAGAAGTGATTCTGTTGGTTGCTCATAGATTTTCCCTGCTGTGTTGCATCTTCATTACGGCTGAAGTCTCCAAAACTTTAACTGCAAGGATATCCAATCACAGTGCACCTCTGTCGTTTCAACACCTCTCCGCTTCCATTGATTCTCCTTTCACCACCTCTTCTTTCACCTTTTAGCTCAAGGACTCCTGCAGCATCCCTGAGCTTGACCTCATGTGAGTGAAAAGACTTTGACACTGAAATCACCTCTGCCTGCCATCTTAGCTCTGTGTTCCCATCAATACTTTATGGCTGAAAAGAAACAAACTGCGGATCTTTAAAAATTGAAGCTTACATCTTCCAATCATGAAGAAAAATCTGGGAAAAGTTTGTTGTTACAGATGTGATAACTCAGCTCATAACTACTTTGCGTAGGCATCATCACGTGACAAGTAATTGTCACAATCTCACTATAAAAAGGCTTAAATACATTATGTTTACTGAATAAACACGCGAGGTTTAAGTCAAGGTCCATATCTAATTTCTGACATGCATCAGGAAAAAGATCTTTGGGAACAAAAATAAATGCTATTTTAACTCTATGACAGTTTATGCTGAATAACATTATTGTGCTGGAATAATAAAACTGTTAAAAACTGTCTTGGTAATTGTATCTATAAGCTTCTCTGGGTTGTATAATTGTTTGCTATCAATAAAAGAACTATCATTAATGTTTCTAATTATGGTGAATGTGTCAAATTCTATTTGCTTTTATTCTCTTCAGATCTCTGTAGCAGCTGTTTTATTTTGTTCAGCTGAACTCACTGAAGCTCAAACATTAAGACAGTGGAAGCTAACAGGGGAGCTGTGATTCACCTACAAAGCATCAACATAATTACAAATAAATTGCTGTTTTGTGTCTGTTGTGGGGAAAAAATCAACTAATTGAAGGGTTTTTTCTTTATTATTAATACAACCATGTATCTCTATGTCAGGGGTGTGCAACTCGAGTCCTGCAGGGCTGCAGTTCTGCATAATTCCTGCACCTGGCATCAATGGGTAATTAGCAGACTTGAGCAGAGTTTGTCAAACTCTGTAGAAATCTGACAACTAAGTCGGATGTGTTTTAGGTGTGTTGTAGCAGAGAGGCTCACAACACTTGCAGGACTGCGTCCCTTGAGGACCGGAGTTGCCCACCCCTGCACTATGTGCACATATGAGAAGTTCTCTAAACTCTACAAGAACAATTGTGCACTTATCATAGATAATGGGTGTCCAAAGTCTGTCCTTGAGGACCACTGTCCTGCATGTATTTTATGCACCACTGTTCTAACACACAAAGCTTACATTACATGGATCCAACAGCTGATGGAGTTCTGCATAATGACTGATAAATTTAAGTGATAAATTCCATTTATCTCTGTGTTGTAGCAGTGATAAATGGAAAACATGCAGTAATGCGTCCCTCAGGGAGCAGAGGACAGTCCTGTCATAGATGATCACCATTGACTGCGAGGTATTTGTTTTATTGAAAGTCTCATATCCACAACTAGTAGAAAATTCCACTCTAATAGAGAAAAAATTACTTTGTAAAATCAGCTGTAATCATTTTGCTTTAACTGGCTTTGAGTTGTAATGTAATGTAATGTAATCATGTCTTCTAACAGTGTGAGAATTAATCGGAGGTTCTTTACCTCAGCTACACAGCAGATATTAATTATTTAAAGCAGTACACAGTTTTCATCTTTTGCCCGGTCAGAGGGCATGTAGAAGCAACACACACAGTGTTGCTCTCCTGCCCCACCCGTACTGAACAGCCAGAGAGGCACTGTGTGTAGTCGTTTAAAGGTACAATTAACAGGTATAGAAGGTTAAAAGCTCAAAAAAATCCATTTTGCATAATATGGCCCCTTTAAGAAAAACATCTGCAATCAAAGATCTGATCATATCCGGAAGTATTTCCTTTTCTAACACAAGATATGAACTCCTCCACACCGGAGGACACGCCACCCTTTTCCAGGTAAGGACCATGGCCTCATACTTAGAGGAGCCAATTCTCATCCTGACCACTTCACATTCCAGCACGACATGACAAGAGCCATCACAACCACATTATCTGCAAAAAGCAGAGACTCCATCCTACTACAATTCAGGACAGACTAAATCTTTATATCTTCTGTACTCTGAGAAAATAATTCCTATTAAAGAACATAAATTGTAAATCTCCCAGTGTGATGTCCATATTATCATATCCCTGTGGTTTGGCATTTGTTGGAGGAAGGAAATGTCCTCTGAAACGACAGCTACCAGAACACTAGATGATCCACGTGTCATCAGTAAACAGACAGGTAATCATATATGTAACATATATGTAATCATATATGTTGTACAGGGAGATGAACAGTGGAAAACACATCCACAGAGGGATCCAATGCTGATAGACCAGAAGTCAGAGACAAATTGACTCCACAAACTGCTGCATACATTTAAAGAGAACTTCCAAAATATTTTGGAGCTCCTTTTGTTCCTGTTGCCATGATGGGGAATTGTGTACATCTTGACATGTTGGAAGATTATTTGGATGAAGACTTGCAGATCTATGAGCCTCCTCTGTAGGATTCTTCAGATGTATTTATGCGCATGGTTGCATGTGGTCATTGTTACATAACAGTCTACTTTTTTAAAATATTAGACTATTGCATGTTACTCTGTGTCAGAGAAATAAGACACTTTTCTTCTGTGTCTAGTGATGTTGGACATGATTAACTTGTAAAGTATCTTAAAAGGTGTGGTTAAAGGTCTTGGATAGAATGAAGTTGCAAGGCACCGCATTTAGGAAGAAAACTATCAACATAGGCTAATGGTGTTGAGAAGCAAGAACCATGCTATGTTGTTGATATTCTGTTGGGAATAAAATTTGGGTTGATGAGATTTGTAAATGATGGCATTCTGTTTTGTTTCATTTTACACAAAACTCCAGTTTTTGTTAAATTAATTTTGTTTCCACTTATTCGTATAGAAATGATGGTGTCACTGAGTCTGGTTAGTATGCATTTTATTAAAAGGGATCATGCTAATAATGATCTTCAGCAGGGTGACATTGCAAAGTTACAGACTGATCTTCCAGAATTACAAGCTGTTTCATGAAAAACAAATATTATCCAAGGTTCAATCCAAATGAAAAATGTAATGTTATGTATTGATTCTTGAGAGCTGAGCCTGAAACTGTGAGCATCGCATAATGAAGCTCAGTGTGACATCTGAGGCACAGCATGATGTATCTCAGCAGTTCACCTCATCTCACCCCTTTGTAGAACATTGTGTAAATGTCACTCGGTAAATAGAGTGGAGGAAGTGTTTGTAACCATGAACCATTCCTCTTGGTGACTCTTGTCGCCACCGCAACAGCATCCAGGGCCGTGTCATCCAGCTGTTTGGGATGATGAATGGAACCAAACTGTTCCATCCAGTTCCATCCTGTATCAAATATATGTGTTAAACCTTCTTGCTGATCCATGCATAAACATTGCCTCTGTAATTGAAGAGAAATACATTTTCTTCCTCTAAAACAAGCATTATGAATGTTTTATGTTGTACTTTAAGTTAGAAAAGTTCAAGGGATCAAGTTCCAACCAGAAATGGACTAGAGGAAAGGTTATTTTCTCATGTAAGCACTTGTCTATTCTGTTTTTTGTATAAAATGGATAGAGAATGGTGATGCTTCCTATTCATTCTGTTATTAGAGATATTTTGCAAAAATAAAAGCAAAACAGGAACAATGAATTTGAAGCAGTGTGCTTTGGGTGTTAAGTGAAAGGAAACACATTATTAACACACTTAATCAATTCGATCCTGGTGTGATTCTGTTTCACGGTTAATAGAAAAACAGGCAAAAATTATAGTACAGCACAACTATCACGCAGCTACGTAGTATTGTTCATGGTGAAGTTACCTCGGATTGCAGTAGTCCAGTCTAGAAGTAACAAAGACATGAACTAATTTTTCTGCATCACTCTGAGACAGGATGTCCCTAATTTTTGCTATATTACATGTGCAAATACCACACTTTCTGTGTGGTATTTGCATGTTCTCTCCGTGTTAGAGTAGGTTCTCTCCGGGTACTCCGGCTTCCTCCCACAGTCCAAAGACATCTGCCTTGGGGATAGGCTGATTGGGGATTTTAAGGTACCCATAGGAGTGAGTGTGTTGTCCCTGTGATGGACTGGTTGTACCTCACCTCTTGCTTAAATAAGCGGTAGGTAATGGATGGATGGACGTGTGAATCCCAAGGACAGATCCAGGTCAAGAATAAGTCCAAGGTTCCTCACTGTAGTACCTGAATTCAAATTAATGCCATCAAGATTAGTTACATAATTGATTACATCAACAATTCTGTCCTAGGTTTTTCATGTCCAAAGAGAATCCTGTCAGTCAGTAAAGAGGTAAAGTCCACATGAATGTACACCTACAGTTTACATAGTTATTTATATTCCTTCAGTCTAGAAATAATGTAATTCTACTTATAGTCTTTTTTTAAATATCAAATATAATAATCCATATAAAAACTGCATGCCCCTTTATATTCTTTCTGATTTTCCTGCTTTTTCACCTAAATATTACCTCTGGACATATTTGCAAGTTAAACGTGTGTGGGTAAAAAATAATAATTCTTTTCACCTTAAATCACCAAAACCTAAAGAACATAATGGGGTGTTATTGTGACTGTTACTGACCCAAAGCCATTGGTTGGCTTCAATAAAGCAGTAATAGTGGAAACATCAGTGGCTCTGTAGCAGGGGAGCCCTATCCTCTGCAGCTTTTAGATGCAGTCTTAGTCCAACACACCTGAATCAAATAAATGGCTCATTACCTGGCTTCTGCAGAGCTGAATGACATGCAGATAACGGAATTCTGCCATTTTATTCAGGTGTGTTGGAGATCTAAAAATCAGCACTTAGTATCTTTTGAGGAAACCCTGCTTTGTAGACATTGAAAAAATAAAATTGCAGGAATTATGTTGTAAGAATCAGCCAGTTAATGCAGCTTTGATGATTCCAGCAAGGTAATAAGATCTGGCAAGATTTCCGCTGTTGCAGCAACCATAACTAATGTGTGGCTTCATCTCCTCTGTATCTGGACACATAGTCTACAGCTGGATAAAGCTCAGTCTAGCTCATCCTAACAACATGTAGTAAGTTATGTTTTATTGGCTTTCTTTTTTTTTTTGTCTGCTGCAGATGTTTCTTTGAAGTTTTACAGAGTTGAAGAAAGTTAGATAATAGTTTGGTTGACCTATACTAGCTTCTATAAAGTTCTTGTTCAGATTCATTACTGAGTGTTATGCAATGGTTCCTCTGACTGAAACATATGGTGCTGAGTGCCTGCGATCCACACTGACTGTTGTCAACAGGTCATCCCTGATCTCATCATCGCACAGCCTGTGATTTAATTATACAGCCTGGTTATTAGTTGGGCAAAAGTCCTGTTTTTGTTTGTTCTTTCTTGTTTTTTTAGTTATAGATTAGAAGAGGAAAACTTTGTATTTAATGGTGTTCTATACCTAATTTACTTTGATATGGGCCAAATATGTGGACTGTAACCAAACATGACTCATGTTTCCAATAGATGGGGGGGACTTGGAAAGAAAAGCCCAACTGACCTTGTAAGATGTCATCTGGTCAAATGGAAGAGTTTGATGTTATTGATGCTGTGGTTAAATGAGATTAAAGGATAAAGACTGGGTATGTGTAGTTGGGGAATTATTTGCTGCTCATGGTGTAGCTGACTGGAAAATCCAGACCCTGTAGAAGATCAGCATATTTCTGCAACCACAAGTTTGAAGTCAAAATAAGTTTGAATTTTCTTCTTTTTTTATTTGCAAATATCAATATGAAATCAATATCAGTATGAAATCAGAATGAAATTGAAGAATCCTTTCGATATAATGTAGCTGTTGCTCCAAGCCACCATTGGGTTATGTGGGTGAGAATGATCTTGGCAAAGGCTAACTCAAGGTTCCAGAGAGAGACTGTTGAGTTGTAGTCTCCACAATGTTTGACTCCATCTGTCTTCAAAGTCCCCTTAATTGGGGGACCTGATGTTTTAAAAAGGTTAAATATATACGAACCGTTTTTTTTATCATTCTAAAGTAAATGAAATCTAATTAGGTGCAGTTTGAGCTGCTCTGATGACGAAAGATCATCAAAGAACTTCAACTTTCATTTGGGAAAATGTTGTGAATGTTTCACCTCTCCTAATTAGACTAACCAAAAAATACATCAGAAATCACTGCTGACTGCTAGCTTTACTTGACCACTTGCAAAGGAAATCTATGGCTACACCTAATTAACTGTGTATATTCCTTGCAGAGATGTTTCAAGGCCATGCCTTCTAATGAAGACTTATTAAGAATAATGCAAAAGCTGCCAGTGGTGAACACTGTAGCTGTGCAAAGACAGAATTTTTTTTTCTTTTGTCTTCACAATTGAAGCTTTTGTGCAGTTTCATTGATCAGTAGATTTCAGAACCAACAATGAAAGAAAATCTAATGTAAAGATAAGGTAATGTAAGTCGCTTTAGAGAATAGCATCCACTACATGACTGTAATAATCTAGCCCGTAAACAACTGGGCCAAGGCTCATTGCTTCACCTGAAGCAGAAGTATGTGTGGCTAGGCTAGATCGCTGTGGTAACATATTGGTTGTACCGTTTGTGCACGTTATCAGTCTCTCACAATGCTTACATGTCGTTTTTGTCTCGTCTGTACTTTTATTGCCATTTTCACACAGGAACACAGGAAAAGCCAAGGAAAGCCAAAATGCTGCCACACTGCTGACTTCAAAGTAGCAGAGACTTCTTCTATTTCTTTTAGTTGCTTGATGTCGCCATACTTTTAGTTTTATTGGCGCTGCTGCAATTCACAAATACAATATGCTGTAATGACATCCTGGTCAAGCACGCCAGATTACATACTTTGCGTCTGGGAGTTTATTTACAGGTCTTTGGTGGTAGATTCATTTAATTTCTACATCGATTGATGTTTTAATAAGTTTGAACAGATTTTCAACCAAAGCATCGTTACATTCATACTGGACTCAGTCATGTTTCTTTCTTATCCTGTGGATGAACACATTTGTGCCGCTTTGGACCATGATGTACTTTTGACTTCCGTGTCCTTTTTCTGCACAATAATGCAGTACAAAAATGGCAAATCAGTAAAAAAAAAAAAGCCACATTTCTAGACAGGTGTGTGTGTGTTTACCCTTGTCCAGGGGAGTTGTGTTTTGGCAGTAGTCTCTTATTTGAGCTTTCCAGGATTCTTTGAGCATCGTTTTGATTTGACTTGACGTCATGTCACATACCATTCAATGTTTTCATGTTTGCAGTTCCCTGACCAGCACAATATTACCTGTTTTCAATCAACTCCAGTGTGCTTTGTTTTTATCATCTTGACTTTGCTTCCTGTCAGATACTGCTTCCTGATAGTTTTGCACATGCTGTGACACAATATTATACGACTTAAGAAACATTTTAACAGATTTACAAATCCCAATAATTCTGTTTCTGTACTCACTGCTTCCTGTCATTCCTGGAGACCCTGGAAATACTGCACTGATCTTTTCCTGCTTTTTCAGATAAACCTGAAAGTGTTAAAAGAATTTGTAAATGTAACTGTTTATATGGCGCTGATCCAGTCATGCTGAGCACTAAAGCGCTCTACCCTACATGCCCCAAGCACCCATTCACACTCGTTCCTCAACAGGCACATCTGTAGACAGTGCTGGATATCTTGCCCAACAGCAGGTAGTCGGGAAAAGCCTGGAACAGATTCACCAACCTTTTTAGATTGGAAGACTGCTCTCTTTAACCTGAGCCACAGCAATCCCAAATAATAAAATCAAGAAATTCTCACTGATGGTTAATTTCTGCAAGTACAGCTGAAGAGAAATATCTTTAAATATAGTAAATATCTTTTTGTAGCACCACTGATGCACAAAATGCAATAAAATGAAGGGGCAGGAGGTCGACCACAGGTATCACATCTATAACTTGTTAAAGTGCTGTTAAGTATTTGCTTTCCATTTGCAGTCATCTGATATTTTCTCTCGTGTTTCATGCACACTGAATCAAACAAGCCAACTTTACAGAATAAATCAGTGTGCGGCTGCATGTGTAGGTTTTATTTTCCAGTAATCCATATCATAAAACTTTGTCAGCATTTGATAGATATTGCTGCAGTCAGTGAAAAATGCATCACTAAGGCGTACAAAAATAATCCATCCTAAAGGATGGTTTTGAGCATATGAAATGCTCTAATGCTTCTGTTCAGCTGGTGAATTTTCTAGGCTAATGTGATCTTCTGCAAGATTTAGTTGAAGAAAGAAGCATTTTACATACTGGCCCGCGTGTCCTTGTACCAGCAGTACTCAGATTTACTAATCTCCCGAGACAGGGTTTTGGCAGTGTCTCCCAGACAGACATGCGGTGTGCTTCCACTAAAAGCTACCTCTGCTTTCTCTGTCCTGAAAGTGTACCCTCTAGTTATATCAGAAATCCCTCTGGATTACCTGAGGAAACTGCTGACAAACACACAGGAAAAATAAGAGAATGCATGCCGCTGGAACTGGAAACAAAGACTTGTTAGGCTTGCTAAGACTAACTGTGGAAAGCTTGGCTGCATTTGAAGGTGGAAAAAGTACAGTTGTGATGGTCCTGGAGGTGCAACGCCATTCAGCTTTTAGATTAACGGTCTGTTTTCTTTTTTACATGTAGTATTTAGTGTGTTTCATTTGGGATGATGATGATGAGAAAGTGGACTAAATACTTTCTAACATTGTTACCCATTGAGTAACACCACAGCATATCAGAATTTTTTGGAGAAATATACATTTTTAATTGACCACACAAATTTGATATTCATTTCATTAACAGTACAAAAGTATGACAGTGGAATAAAAAAATGGCCCAAAAAGGGTAAAAAAAATGGTATAGATACATTTTAGCACCCAAGAAGAACTATAACTTATTGATTCCCAACTCCTGGTCCTCAACGACTCTTCCTATCCTGCCGGTATTAATGCTTTCCTGCAGCATGCAGCTTTGGGACTGGAATTGGGGATTCCGACATGCAAATGGTGAAGATGCTGCTTGTGACCAACTTTTACCTACAGTTTCACTTCCTATGAGTAAGGATATAATGTTACATCTCAATCTCATTTGCCATTAAGGTGTGTAAATATGCTAAATGAATACACTAGCTAGCTTAGCCAGAAAAGTCACTTCCACTCTGGCTACTTTCATGTTTAACAAGCTTGAACCTTAATTTAACCAAACGAGCCACATGGTGTGAGTTTAGGGGAGTTCTGTTGTGGTAAAGTGAAAAACATCTGGTCCAGTATATGTATGTACTGGTGAATTAAAAAGCCCCATGTTTGGGGCCTTGAGGCTCAATGGGTGCTTTTCGACAGGTTCGAGGGCTAGTTCGTAACCAGAGCCAGAGTTTTTTGTTTTCAACCGCTCCTCGGGCTCCTGGCTCTCAAAAACTGGTTACATCCTGGCTCCAACTCTTTGCTGGGCTACAATTGTGAACCACCATAGCTTAATAAAAGAGTAGAAATTAAATATAAAAACAAGCAAAAATAATCTGATTTCTCAGAAATAGTCGAATCTGTTTACTTGGCTCTCTGCCAGGAAGCAAAGAGTCCGTGTTTCTTTGCAGAGATCCAAACTAAATGAGTGGCCGCAAAAGCAGGAAGTAGCTGCAGCACGAGAAACGGCTGTCGCATCGACAAGCTGATCAACAAATTGAATCAAGTTGAAAAAAAGCAAAAGTCCAACAATGAGTATAAACACCAACATCTTAATCAAAGAGAATAAATTCAACATGAAACCCAGCATAATTAGCTGAGGAGCACCCTCTGTTTACTTTGGCTGCTGCAGACTTCTTGGCAGCAAGCCAAAGAAAATAAAACGGCAAGTTGAAGATCAAAAATACCAACAACACTGCATCTGGTAAGTGTTGCTGTCTTATAATAATACTCATATGCAAAGGGGTGGATGGTGATCTGTGTGTGTGTGCGTTATGCGCTGGATAGCATTGTGGATGTGAAGATCTGCTGCAGTATTTGGGGAATCTGCTTGGTG
>JBAMHX010000022.1:3181626-3216253 GCA_037177515.1 Pseudomugil tenellus
CTGGAAATTGTTAGATGTTGATGTTTCAATTGTCTGTCTGTATTTATGTCATCTCTATGTGTCTAAATGTTATATGTAGAACCTGTACCGTAGCATGCTGTACTGAAATCAAATTCCACCTGCTTGCAGTGTGGTCATTAAAGAATCATTCATTCATTCATTATTCTTTGTTGAATGAGGCTATTCATAATTAGTTGATACACTTTGTCGCCATCTTTTGTTTTTGTTTTGTTTAAGTGAATTTATGCAAAGATGATATGAATTGTAATTGTATTAGCTTTTTCTCTGTTTTGGCTACCGATGGAAAAAGGGGTTGGATTAAATAAGTTGTCTTCTTCCCACTCCTTTTCAGGCAGCAACTGAAATTCATATTTTCTTCTTTTTGTGTTAATAATGGCTTTGTAAAAGTGTAATGCTGTGGCATACAGATAATCTGTGGGTATTGTGTGAAGTTGCCTGAAATAAAAGGACAATAACATAATAACATAACATAACATTCCTAGTCGCAAGATTTTTCAAATTCAGTAATCAGACTCAGGTCCATAAAAGAACACACATATGACAGAGATAATACATACAGTCTAAGAGAGGCTGCAGTAGTTCACATGGTAGTATTTCTTAAATCTTCTTTTAACCCCACTTTCTAGTTTTAATTTTTTAAAAAGGTACCCCGAATGGAGACTTTATTCGAACGTATTTGTACTTTAAATAATTAGCACATTTTCCATTAAAGTGTGTTTTCTGATTAAAGTATACTTGGCATTACTGAGTATATGTGGAGTCACGAAAAAAGAATAAATTGTATTATCATATATATATATATATGGTAAACAGTATATATGGTAATACAATTTATTCTTTTTTTGGTCATATAGATTTTTGTATAATTGGAAAAAAGAAGATTCAAGCCATCATACATAGCAATCATGTAATCATTTATGTATTTATTCAACTTGGATTAAGAATATATGAAGGGCAAAAGACCAGATGTCACACAACGACCTGGCAAAAACTAGTGCATGCTTTCATCTTTGGCTTGATTACTGTAAAACTGTCTTTACACGTCTGCAGCTAATGTAGAACTATTCTGGTAATCCACATCAGTCCAGTTCTGAGGTCTTTAAACTGTCTGCCTGTCCCTCATGGGACAGATTTTTAAGTTCTGTTACTGGTTTATAAAGCTCTGAATGGTTTAGGTCCCAGTGTAAACCCAACAGACCCAGTCAGGTCATCTGGATCTGGCATTCAGCTTCTATGCTCTACATGTCTGGAATAAACTCCCAGAAAGCCTCTAATCAGCTGAAACACTCAGTTTATTTAAATCCAGATTAAAGACCGTCCTGTTTTTGGCTGCATTTCTGTAGTTTTTATTTTACATTATTTTAAGTTAATTTCATTTCAAATTGGTCTGATGAAATTGATCATGGTACTTTTCCACTGTTATTTCTTTTTCCTTTAAAAAATAATCAAATCATGCCTTTTATCTTTTATTGTTGTAATGGCTCTAAAGCACTTAGAATCACCATGTACTTGAATTGTGTTTTACAAATCAACTTGCCTTAGATTTAAATCAGCTAAAGATTTAAACAAACAGAAATTATTCATTCCTCATTTAAGTGACATCACGGCCACTTTTAAATTTTAACGAGGGACTTCCTGTTTGGCGGATATGGAGTAGGTGTGCGGCTCGTGTGCTCCCACGACTTTTCAATACTTTTCTTTAATACAACCCGTTTTTTGGTTCCGAAGATCCTCACCTTAATCTTCTTCAACTATAGCAGCTCCAAGTAACCCCTCGGTATGTTGAAATCTGGGAAACAATAAAAGAAGGACTCACACGCGGTGGCCTCCGGGGACATCAGCAGCAGCGTGGCTAGCTTAACTGTACAGCAGATCTCCGATCTCCTTGAGCAACACCGGGCCTCGCTGGCTTCAGATTTTAAATCCTCCTTTACCACATTCGAGGGGAAGCTCGATCAGAGCCAGACTGTTGTTTCTGATCACGGCAGGCGAATTGCGGACTTGGAGGCTAACCCGGAGGAGGTCGGTGGTTGTCTCGACCCCAGCGAGGCTGCGTGCGCCTCCCTCATGGAGGAGAGTAAATGGCTGCGGTCCAGGCTGGCTGAGCTGGAGGGTCGCAGCCGGAGACAAAACGTCTGCATCGTGGGCTTACCTGAATCTATTGAAGACAGTCGTCCCACTGCCTTCTTCTCCCGGCTTCTCGTCGATGTCCTCGGTGATGGCGTGCTCCCTGCGGCCCCGGAACTTGACCGAGCCCATCGCAGCCCCGTCGCCAAGCCCGGTCCTGGCTCACGACCGCGCGCGATAATAATCCGTTTCCACCGCTTCCAAGTCAAAGAGCTGGTCATCAGGGAAGCCCGCAAATGAGGCAGCCTGGAATATGCCGGCCACAAGATCCGGATCCACAAAGACTACACTGCGGAGGTCCTGAAACAACGTTCAGAACATAAAGAGGTCATGGCTGAACTTTATAAGCGCGGTCTCCATCCATCTCTCCTCTACCCCGCGAGGCTTTGCGTCGCGAGAGGAAATGGCTCCCCTCTGTGGTCGACGCTGCCAACTTTCTCAGGAGTGTGGAGGATAGCCCATCTTCTCCACCGTGATCCCAGGCATGGCCGTGCTGTTCTGGTGCTGTCCTCGGGCTCGAGGCCGGTCTAGTCCTGTGAGTAACTCAGACTGCTTTCCCCACAACGCAGCCTCGCAATACGGACCGTGAGTCTGCCAGTGGCATACTTTATGACACTGTTGCGCATTTGTTCATGACTGTACAGGCTTGTTGTAAATCCCTGTCTATATGTTCTAGTTTATGTCACCGTAACTTTTAACTGCTATGGACCCCTAGCAGTGCCGGAAGAGGAGAACTATCATATTAAGAAGCTATTGCTATTATGTAAAGGTGATCTGGTCACTCTCAATGTGTTGTTTTCATCTGCTCTTTTAATTGTTTGTGGGACTTAGCATGCTAATGAAGCAGGTTTCTTGGATTAGTCAGGAAAGACTAAGAGCCTTGATATTAGTATATCAAGCTACATTGTGGCTTTTGGTTTGTTTTTTTCCCTCTCTTTTCCTTGTTTCCCCTTTTATTCTGGTATGGGTGTGTATGCATGTGCCCCCTTTCCCCCTCCCCCCTTGGGCTTCTCTGGCAGGATGTCACCATATCATACATGTAGATAATGAGTGATATAAACTTATTAGTTGGAATGTGAAGGGGCTTAACCACCCTGTGAAACGAACCAAAGTAATCTCACACCTAAAACATCTCAAAGCAGCAATCGTATTTCTCCAGGAAACCCATCTCCGTACCTCGGATCAGTGTACACTAAATAGAGCCTGGCCTGAGCAGGTTTTTCATTCCTCATTTGGTGGTAAGACTAGGGGCACTCCAATCCTCATTGACCAACACATTTCTTTTGTACCCTCCCAAATTATTTCAGATAGGAATGGGCGGTTTACTATTGTTTCAGGGAAGCTGGGAGACAGGTATGTCACCCTGGCCAACCTTTATGCCCCTAATTCAGACGACATACAATTTTTCCAAAATTTCCTCTCCAAACTTCCCAATCTTGAGTCACACTCTCTGATCCTTGGGGGAGACTTTAATTTTTTTTATGAACGAAACTCTTGATTGCTCCTCTTGCAAACCCCCCACCTTAAGTAAATCCGCTAGATTAATTACATCTTTCATGTTTGATTGCAGCCTCTCTGACCCTTGGCGCTTCCTCTACCCTTCCAGCAGAGAATACTCTTTTTTTTTCTCATGTTCACCAAACATACTCTTGGATAGACTCCTTTTTCCTAGATAATTCCCTGCTTTCAAACCTTAGACACTGCAGCTATGAAAGTATCATTATCTCTGACCATGCACCGGTTGTCCTTAATCTCTCTCTCTCGGGTACTGTGCACACAAGAAGACATTGGAGGCTGGACCCAGCGTTGTTCGCAGACGACAACTTCTTACTCCACATCTCCAGTAACACTAAGCTGTTTCTTCGAGACAATGACACCCCAGGCATGTCTAAAAAAGTTATCTGGGAAGCAATGAAGGCTTACTTGAGGGGAGAAATCATCTCATTTGCGGCTCACAAGGCTACGACTTCTGGGCTGAGGCAGGCAGACATTGTGAACCAGATTTTGTGTATTGATAAACAACATGCACAGCTAAAACTCCAGTCAGAACTTAATTTCATTACTTCCCGTTGTGTAGATGGCCAGCTTCATAAAAGCAAGTGTAATTTTTATGAACATGAGGAAAAGTCAGGTAGAGTCTTGGCCAACCAACTGCGTGGCCTTAGAGCTCGACAGCTCATCCCCGGTGTCCGATCTGACGATGGTTCTGTCTCCTCAGATCAGAAATTAATCAATGACAGATTTCATGCCATTTATTTAAACCTTTATAGCTCAAATGCTACGCCTGACAACAATACTTCAGAAATCTTTTTCAAGAACTTAGATATACCCTCGTTGACAGTGGACAGTGGATCAGAGAACCAAATTGGAGCCCCCTATTACCCAGAGTGAGATATTAAAATCAATAACCTCAATGCAAGCAGGCAAACCCCCCGTCCCAAAGGTTGCCACCAGAGTTTTATAAAAAAAACTCTCATCAGATTTATCACCTATTCTCTGTTCAGTGTTCACTGACTCCTTAGACTCAGTTGCGCTCCCCCCCACATTGAACCAAGCCTCATTCTCCCTGCTGTTAAATAAAGTGAAGGACCCTTTGGAGTGTTCCTCATACCGGCCTATCTCTTTACCTAACACAGATGTTAAAATCGTAGCGAAAACTTTGGCTATCCGATTAGAGAACATCCTCCCTTTCATTATTTCACCTGACCAAACTGGTTTCATAAAGGCCCGGCATTCTTTTCACAGCATCCGGAGACTATTTAACATCATTTACTCTGCTGAAGAAGATCCACAGGAATGCCTCTCTGTTGATGCTGAAAAAGCATTCGACAGAGTTGATTGGGACTTCCTCTTTCGAGCTCTCTCCAGTGTTGGTTTTGGGCCCTCATTCTTATCATGGATCAAACTGCTTTATCAGTCTCCCTCTGCGTCAGTCTTGACAAACAGCCTCTACTCACAACCGTTTGATCTACACAGAGGGACATGGCAGGGATGCTTTCTTAGTCCGCTTCTCTTTGCCATTGCCATAGAGCCGTTTGCCATAGCCATTCGCAGCAACAATAGGATCAAGGGTATTCTAAGGGGGGGCATAGAACACGAGGCCTCCTTATATGCAGATGACCTTCTTCTTTACATTTCTGACCCTAATAGCTCTATTCCTGAAATTCTCTCTCTCATTGAAACTTTTGGCCATATATAAGGTTATTAGATCAACCTTGGCAAAAGTGAACTATTTAGCAGAGGTGCACACATGGCAGCTGGCACGGTCTCCCTATTTAAAGTGGTGGTTGAACGATTTACCTTTCTCGAGGTTTGCGTCATGAGAACCTATAGGGACCTTTTTAAACATAACCTCCTCAAACTTCTCGACCAGGTCAAGGTTTATCTATCAAAGTGCTCCCCTCTCTCTCTCTCTCTCTTATTGGTAGGATTAATTCAATTAAAATGACCATACTCCCAAAATTTCAATATCTTTTTCAGTGTTTGCCCATCTTGGTCCCCAAATCTTTCTTTAAAACCCTTGACTCATTGCTTGGTTTGTACATTTGGAATGGCAAGCCCCCCAGACTGCGCAGAGTGTTCCTGCAAAGGCCGAAGCAGGAGGGTGGACTGGCTCTCCCCAATTTTCAGCTCTACTCCTGGGCTGCCAATATTTCCTGCATTTTACACTGGGTTCACTTTCATCTTAACCCCTCCCCCCCAGTTTGGGTGGCAATGGAAGCCGGTGCATCCCGTTCAGTATCTCTTTCTGCATTTGTATGCGCTGCACTCCCTATTTCTTTAACTAGCCTCCATGGTAACATGATCGTCAGGGAGTCTATGCGGATATGGGTGCAGTTCCGAAAACATTTTGGTCTTCATGGTTTGTTGCTTAAGTCCCCCATTTCACCTAACCATCTTTTTGTCCCATCAATGCTAGATGGAGCCTTTAAGATCTGGCATGGTAAGAATCTCAAGTGTTTCAGGGATCTATTTATGAATGGAAACTTTGCCTCTTTCACTCAACTAAGCCAGACTTTTGGCCTTCCTAGATCTATTTTTTTTTTCGATTCCTTCAGGTGGGACACTACATTCAGAACCCCCAGCAAACCATTTAGATACACTTCTGTCTTTTGACCCTACATCTAAAGGTGTTTTATCCAGGCTCTACAATACCATCTCCAACTTTCATAGCCATCCCCTTGGAGTCACTAGGTCGGCATGGGAGCAGGATCTTGGTTCTCCATTTCCGGATTCTACGTGGAAGCTCATCCTTAAACGTATTAACTCTTCCTCTATATGTGCCAGGCATTCATTGCTACAGTATAAAGTCGTTCACCGAATCCACATCTCCAAGACTAAGCTAGCCTGTATTTACCTGGATACTGACCCCATTTGTGACAGGTGGAGTCTGCCCCTGGTTCTCTCCTCCATTTGTACTGGTCCTGCCCATCCCTGTCCAATTACTGGTAATCTTACTTTCAATCCATTTCAGAGAAACTTAATTATCAAATCCACCCAAACCCCCTGACTGCCATCTTTGGATTTACAAAACCTGGCGCCCCTTTCTCAAGTTCTTTTAAAAACCTACAATAACTGTGTAATGTGTGTGTGTGTATGTGTGTGTGAGAGAGAGAAAGATGAAGTTGCGGTTTTGTCTGTTTTGCGTTTTGTTTTTCTTTTACTCATGGGTTGGGTTGTGGGTGGGTGGGTGTGCACTATGGTGTTGTGCTATAGTACTTCCTTATTATTAAGTGGGTGCCATACACGTCATGGGGTGGAAAAAACAAAATACAGTCAATGTGTTTCTACCTGTTCCTCGTTATTGACCTGTGCAAATTTTAATAAAAAGACCTTTGAAAGAAAGATTGTTGCAAAACGGGTTGTTTCAGAAAGACTGTATGTCTCAGTTTTCCACCTTGGTGTGTTTTTGATAAGTTCAGGCCAGGACTAGGCAGCAGAATCTTGGTCCTTTTTTGTTTTACTTCAAACCTGTTCACTGACAATTATTTCATGAGAGTTTCTAAGCAGAATCAAGTCTGCCTTTGATGCAGTGCTGCCTGAGGCAAATGCTGATTAGACTATGAACTGATCTGCAGCTTTAGACCTCATTAGAAGTACATGCTCATGCATAGAATTATTTGGAGAAACCTTTGAGTAGCATGAATACATTTTTGTAAAGTGTGTAAAGATCTTTCTTTCGGCTCAGGTAATCATGCCATGTGGAAACTATTAACACTAGAGCTCTCTGAAAGTGTTTGTACATGCTTTCAGTTCCAAAAAATTCTGTCAAGGAGCTTATATGAATAAAACTATTTGGCTTTAGTACATTGGATTTTTGAATGAATATTATTATTTGGCAGTGAGTCAATTCAGTTCTTATATGAATGGATTGGGGCCTACTGGGAGGACTGACTCACTGCTGGTTGTGTTCTGTTGTGAACTAGTGGTAAATTCACAGATGAAATATGTTGTACCCACAACACACACATTTACCAGCATGCATAATTGTATGCACATACAGATGGATGGATGTCTCCTCATTTCTTTTTAGGATATTTCTCAGCAGTAACCAAATAAAAATAATAGAACAGTTTTTAAGTTTCACACAGATGTGTGTAGCTGTAAAGTTTAATTCCCTTGATATTCATTAGGAACACTTTGCTAAAGCAAATTAGTTATAGCTGCCAGGCCATCATTCTACTTGCTTTGATGCAGTTATTGTGAACTCAGGTGCATCTTCCACAGAGCCCTGCGTTCATGGGCATGTTATCATCACTATGGCCACTTACATTAACTCTGCACTGTCAACACCTTGCAGTTTATTAGTACTGCCAGTTGGAAGTATAATGTATTGTGCAAACATTCAAATTTAAATACAGTATCAAAGGTACTTTGTAGAACAGGTAATGACTTTTAAATTCAATTAAATTTTCTGGACAGCAGATTAACTTGTGGTCATCAGGCTTTTAGTGCATAAGAGTGTGTATCATTTAATTTGTCATTTATTTGTAACACATAAGAGGCAGATAACCAGAGATGGATGGTAATGAAAAAGTTAACGGTGTAAAGCAGTCCTGCAAGTTTTAGATATTTCCCTATTTCAACACAATTGATTGTAATTAATAAGTTACCTAGCAGATCTTGATATAGCCAGTTTAGCTGAATCAGGTGTGTTAAAGGGGGTTAGCATCCAAAACCTGCAGGACTGCAGCTCTTTAGGGGCAAACCTTTCTACCGCTGATGAAAAGAAAGAAGTTTAAGCTGCTGAATGCTTTGGATAACCTTTAACTATGTTCATGGTGGTACTGAAACTTCGAGTCTTGAGAAACTAAAGATTTGATCTTGAATTGAATGCCAAACTGCCAAACAAACTGATCCATCAGAGCCTAGAAGACATCTATTAATATCACATATTTAATGAGAAAGGAGTGAGCAGGGAATATGCTTGAGGCTTTATAAGAATGGGAGATTGTAGCTTCACAGAGTGTTTGTTTGTTTCCATCTGTGTTAGGTTTAAAGATCTTACATAGATCTAGGGTTAGGCAATAAGGCCTAAAAACAAAATCTCCTATTTTTTTTTTTATAATTTCTTGTCACCCACCTTTGTTAGCAACAGCCCTTGAACAGATTTTGCAATGTGGCATTCATTGCTCCAAATCCATGTTTCCAAAACCAAACCAGTTCCAAAAAATAATGGAAACTGGCCTTTTTTAGGAACTAGCTCTTCTTTGCCACATGAAATGTTGATGTGTTTATGCAGATTTGTGGGAAATCAGCAGGAGTATGTGGACGTCACTATGATGTAAGGAAGCTCAAAAGGTGCTGGGGACGCAAAAAAAAATATTGATTTTCATAAAAATAAATCTTCATAAACAATAAATTTGAATTAAATCAATAAAATTGATTAAATCGATTAATCACCCAGCCCTACATAGATCCTACATATATTAGAGATGGCTTGTCTGTATTTACTCCATTATTCCTCCAGCTTAGAGCAGCGCCCCATCATGATTCTGCATGAAACAGGACCATCCAGACTGGTCTCGGCAACAAATCCAGGTGCTAAACCCATAATAATGTGAGCAACCTGGACAAAGTGAGTTTGGATAACTGGTTAAAAAGAGTCCACATCTCTCTGTTTTTCACAGCTAGAATGACTTGAGGTTTTTATAAAATGTATTGGGGAATTAAAAATGAACTTTTTATTTAATACTTTAACAACCATTAAATTGCTTTCTTCAGGAAACATAAGACAAATTCAGTTTACACTGATCACAGAGCAACTCTCTACTCCGAATATTTCATCTGAATAACAGCAATATTTTTATTGAATCTGTCTCAGTTCAATGGGAATCTTCACATCAGTGAAAAAGTTCTGTGATTTGGCAGCTTTTTTTTTACCTGGGGTAGATTTCTCTTAACATTTGAATCTAACATCCACAATCGACCAGTCAGAGAAAGTGTTTGCGGCCGTGAGCCATGCAAGTGTCATTTTGTTGCTGCTAATTCATTCAAATTTTACATCATCATAACCCAGCATCCCTATCTTTTTCTGCTTCTTTAGGCTAGCAACTAGCTGCTGAAGCAGATCCTCACGTGTCCCACAAACATCCTAAAGTAGGTTCTGAAGCGGTCCTGGCCCAGCTTTAGCTCCTTGATGTCAATTCTGCAAATTTTCTCCATTCTAGAATAGGACTTTCATCCTTTATTCCCAATTTTGCATCGCACTTGGTGTGCATATACAGAAACTTTGACATTTTACCTCTGAAATATTCACAATTTTGTTTTCTTTGTTTGGATTTGTCTTTGTATGAAGATCTTAAGTCCAACTTTTGATCTATTTTATAACAATTGTAATATATGCAAAAGTTTTTATATACTGGACTTGTTTGTAGGAAACATCCTGCAAACAGTATCTTTTGAACATTAATGTGCTGACATGTTGTCTTTAGAGAGCTCATAGTGCAGCTGGATGCCATGTTCGCCATTGTGAAGGAGTCTATTAGAAAATCCGCTAAAGTTCTGAAGCGTCTCTTTAAAGCCCAACTTCATTTCTTACATTGATTTTTTTTCTGTGGATTATTTGCCCTCTAAGCACACTAGAAAGTCGTGACTTTGATTAAGTTAGTGGCCTATTTTAAAACACCTGTGGGGCTCTGACCTGTGCTGATTAGATGAAGTGAGCAGAGATAACGCTAAAAACAGCTAATGGGGACACATATAACAAAAGAAAATCTTATCCCTGCATTTCAGTGTGGGAAGAAAAAGAGCAGACACCACACTATTGTTCATTTTTCAGTCATCATGACTTTGTTGCTTTGCATAATACAAGCCAGTGGAAATTGATGAAGCCAATCTTCTCTCATAGGCTGCAAAGTATTATCAGGAGAACATTTATCATTAAGCTCTTTAGAAATCTGGGCTTTAGGTATTGAGTGGTTCCTCAGTTGTTTTCTCAACGCCTCTCAGCCATCAACATCTTCCTTATCTCCACCTGCTCCGACAGGCTTGCCGCCACCGTCATTGATGTGAACTCATTTGTTTTCCTCTGCAAGAGGATATTGCTCATGAAGAAGCTAAAGGTGATGCTGTTAGAATTATGGGTCTGGTTTGTTTCTTTACCCCCACTCTTCCCCAAATATAAGCATAGAAAATACTAATATTTGCTTATTGCATTTGAATAGTGGACCGTCATTTTGTCATCACCTGTTTTGGTAGAGAGATGCTCCTGGAATTCCTCTGTGATTGTTTGGTATTACAGCTAATCCTTCGCTCTAATGTTTTCCAAGAATGATTATAATAATAAACAGTGCCCTCAGTTGATTCAGCTGTCTGCCAACTTACACTTTTAATTATCAGTTTGATTACAGATTTTTTAGACAGAATTAAATGCTGGGAGAAACAAATTATTATTATTAGATTCCATCACAATCACATGTGCAAAAAGCCAACAGGATATTATTCTAATCGGTGATGGGAGTATGTTGCTTCAACGGCTTGAGTGGGAAAATACCCAGTATACCATTATTATACAGCTCTTAGACATTTATTGTTTATTTGTTTGCCTTTTTTCACTTCTTTGAGTATTTTTACTTTTAGCCTTTATTTGTTTGCCTTGAAACACTTTACGTTGTTTTCTTCATTATCTTTGCCAAGTTTGATCGTAATAGTTATTCCTGTTAATTCCAGTTGCTCCCATCATGCAGCAAGTCCTGCTTCTAATTTTTATTTCTTTAGTATACACTTTTCCTTCATGCAGTAAATGTATATTACTCAAAGTTAAATAAAGGGACATTGTGTAAGAATTGAAATCGCATGCAAATGAACAATTCATTCTATCACCTTTTCACACACCTGTTGTCACCATCACGTATCAAAAAGCCAAAAGAAAAATGAATAAAACTCCGCTATCCTATACTTCATGGAGTGGTTAAATGCATGAGAAGAACACATTTATGGTATGGAGATGACATCTTGAAAACATCATTGTTGTTGCTATGCAGTAAGTCCACATATAAAAGCAGAGACGCTACACATGCAGTGAAATGGGGTTACAGTCCAGTAATCACTTTTCACTTAAGCCTAGTTCTTAATGCTGGTAATACTAAGCGAATGCTATTTTCAAACTCAAAAAAGATGCCCGAAACTCTTCCAAGTGCATCTAGTCTTGAAGAAAATGTCACAGAAGTGGTACGTGAATATATGTACCTTGGAGTCTGGATTGATGACTCGCTCACTTTGAAACCACAAAGAGAAACTTGTGAAGAAATTAAGACTCAAACTTGGAATTTCTTTCATAACAAGTTGTGTTTTTCTTTTAAAGCAAAATAATCCTCTTGTCACTGCAAGCGTTATATTTTTATTGGATTATGGTGATATATTTAATGTGAATGTTTCTTCTTTGTGTCATCAGAGGGTGGACAATATTTATCATAGAGCTCTGAGGTTCATTGCTAATTGTAAATCTATGACACATCACAGTGACTTGTATTTATTAGTGGGATAACCTTCCCTGGCCACTAGGCAGTAAGGTCACTTTTACACTTTCGTTTACAAAGCCTTGCTTGGATTACTGCCTTCCTACACTTGTACTTTAATCATGAGACAAAGTGTTGAAGCCTATTCCTTATAATTAAATGATCATCTGTTGCTCTCGGTACCTTTTGCCCACACAGAGCTGGGAAAGAAAGTCTCTGTACTCACCTCCTTTTGCTTGGAATATGTTGCAGAAAAAACTTACTGAGTTCTTGTCTTTAAATATCTTTAAATCCAAATTGAAAGGGTTAGAAACTCGCTCAATAACATGTAACTGCTACGCTTAACTTGTCATTTTTATGTCTATTTATGTATTTGTTTTTAATGTTCTGAATTTTGCTGCCACTCGGCCAGGACTCCCTTGAATTTCCTTGTTAAATAAAGGTTATTTAAAATGAAACATAAATATACTCCTCCGGTAGAACCAGATATTTATGTGGTTTCAGTAGCTTTTACAGGTTTGGGAAATGGCAGCTTTAAGTCACGGTAATAACAGAATTAAAAGCCATTGTGAAGGCTTTATGAGCTATTTTCTGTGACAAAAAGTTGGCATTTAAGTTATGTCGTGCATTACCAAGCCGACTCCAAGAACGCGATCTTTGTTGTAAATGAGAACAATTGATTTTTATCTGCAGTCAAATCTTTAGAAGGGACTGAACTTTATTTTGATGAGCACATCATGCACCCAATTGCATGTAATGGAAGACTAGATTGTGCCACATCGTAAAGAATGTAAAGAATTCTTACAAATATGAAGTGTAGTGGTACCGATCTGATACACAGAGCTGGAAGTCAGATTTAAATAGAGTCAGGGAATAACTGGAAATTTGGCAAATTTAACGAGTAATAATGTTCAGACCTAATTTACTCAGTTTGCTTGTTGTGGTTCAGTTGTTGAAGTCTTGATTGAAATATAAACAGAATTATATATTTAAATGGAAATTATGCACAAAAAAACTTGACAGAAAGAATGAAATTGGTTTCTTTATAACTATCCCAGCAATTATCAGGCATAGAGGACACATTGGACAGGTTGCCAGTCCATCACAGGTTCATGTCACAGTGACCAAAACCTACACACACTCCCAGGAACAACTTGGAGTAACCAACTAACCTAACATGCAAACATGTTAACATTTACTCCTGTACAAACAAGGGTGGGAATATTTAAGCAGGATCTATTCTTATGGTGATATTGCCCTCCAGCATCTCACTCACTACGTGTTAGTTTGAAGAGAAAATGCCTTCTTAGTCTGCTTTTGTGCCATTTGTCCTTTATTGGATGCTGTGGTTACAAGATGGCTGACCGTCATAGCACTTCCCTACGGCCTTACCTGTCGTATGTATAAACAAATCGAGAATCGTTCCCTTCTATCCCATAGATAGAAAACAGAAAATTTCACACAATGTTGCTTTAATGCTAATTAACAATATATATATATATATATATATATATATATATTATATATATATATATGTATATATATGTATATATATATATATATATGTATATATATGTGTTTGTGTGTTGCAACTACTGTTAGTTGTTGATCTATTGTATATGCCCATCCCTCCCTTTTCCCCCTAGTTACCCACATTATAAACTGCAAATAAACATTTCCACGAACGAGTTGTGGTAAGAGCTGCAGGGGTGACATATTAGACGACTGCAATATGTCACACAGAGACTTTGAAACATATATCAACAGTTTCTGAACAAAAGGAAATAATGTTAAAATATTTAAGCTGTCTGCAAGCTCACTTTGTCTGACTGTGAAGGGCCAAAATCCCTTGTTCAGTTAGTTTTTAGCAAACACACTCTGCACACAAATGTAATGCTGTCTCTGCATGTTCGGATGCCTCCTGGGATGTAATGGTAGCAATTAGACATGTTCAGTTCTGTGTTTTTGTAGCTCTCAGAGCACTGACAATAAATACATAATTGCCAGCAATGGGAAATCATTTATTCCGCCTGTTTTAGCTTGTTTACCCACATACAGATAGTTTTCCTTTACCTGCACTCATTTGACCTGTGATGAGAGCCTGTCAACAGCTTGACCTTGACCCAACACTTGTTACTGGATGCCTGAGTGAAAACTGCAACGCTTCAGATTATTGTAGTTATATTCCTTCACACTGAAGATATTCTCAGTTTTTTGTGTCAGTATGTAGAAATCACAGATAAAGTTAGGAAAGAGGACAGATAATAGAAGGTCGACTAAGAAGCTCAAGAAAAAATATATATTTCTTCCATATTCTGAGAAAAACAAAAATTTTTTCCGTTTGTTTTGGAATCAGAATAAATGCTTTATAGCAAAAGGGTGAGATGTAAGTTAATAATAACATTATAACAGTGAACTGGTGGATATGTGAAACAGCTGTGTTAGTACAAACACTTAGTTTGGGTTTTACTTACCAAAACAGAGTAGTAAATAGCTTAGACAGGTTTATTTCTAAAATTTGAAAAAAATCCTCATAATCACTGCTAATTTCATGGTAGACCAGAAAGTTAAAGGGTTAAAAAAAAAAATAAAGAGCTATCTTCCTTTTTAAAAGACTCTTTAATGCTGTGTGTGCTCTAGGTGGAGTAAGATAAATATTGATTGCACAGTTGGGGGGAGTGATGGAGAACTAGCAGACACATTGTTGTCTTTGTAGTTTAGGCGTCTGATAAAACAGTTTTTAATTTCTCCCTGATTTCACACCCCTGTAGCGCTCTCCCAACAACACAAGCATACAAAAAGTGTTGCTGATCGCTGTGGGCACTCCTGATTACCCCGCTGGTGTGACCGTCTTGCAGTGATGGGAACGCTCCTCTACTGAAGCATTCTCATCCAGAGCAGTGTAACTTTCCTACCAAACGGATTGAGCTGGTAATTAAACTCCTGACTGTTCATCAGTAAATGCTGCAAAGAATTTAGGCTGGTGGGGTGAATTCTCCAGCCTTAAGAGAAACAGTCTGTGTGTGATGTAAAGATTTTATATGGCTGCACTTTCGCCTTGCCATAAATAAAAATGTGGTTGCTCATTTCCATTTTCTTATCTGTGCTAACTCTTTAAATCCTGACTCATAAAAAAATGTAAAGCAAAGTCTAGTTTTACTTAAGTTAATATATTTAAATGTTTGACAAAATATGGGATAATTTCCATATATTAGCATGTGATATTTTAAAATCATTACAATTATATTCAGCATAGGCTTCTCATTCCTGGTGTCAGTTGGGGAAGAAGAAAAGTAAGATTGTGTTAAACAGGAGTTTTTTTTTTCTGAGCACATACCACAAATAACCTACATTTGACAGCATCCGACAGTGCAAGCTCACTCAACAGAAAAAAATGCAGGCTCAAATAAAAAAAAAAAACACACACACAAGGAGGAAGAAGATAACTAATATTATGCCACCCTCATCACTTCAGTAAATACATAATGAAATTATTATTAATTGATCCTTTATCCCAGAATTAGGTTTGAATTCTAATTAAATTTATTCAATCTTTTTTTTCCTTTTTACACTAATTAGGTTTATTTGTAGTTTTGTATAGTTGTGCTCACATCTTTCCCCTTATCTGATGTCCTAAATTGCAAACTCTCATTTCTTCTGCTCGAGTCCTTTGTTTTTGCAGAAGCAGTCATTTCAAACCAGCATCAACTAAATGATGTGACAAAACCGCCTCATCTAACCACTGTTCAGTTGCAGCTTGAAAGACATTTTCCTTTAATGTTTCTGTTAGATGAGCATTAAATCTTTTTCTGAGAAGATGGAAATGTACTTTTAATCCAATTAATGCCTCAATGCACCTTTCAAGCATCTTTTGCAGAGGATACACTATTGCTTCCTTGGTTGTAGCTTCTTTGACAAGCTTCCTCTCTCCTCCTGGTGTATTTTAGGAACGAAGACGTTCTTTGAGATATTCTGTCTGAATAATTTGTCAATCACAAGCAGAAGGACGGAGGAGCAAGGAGATGAGCCTGAGAAATTAAAAATTAACCTTTTTTATTTCTTGCATTTGAATCCTTATCTACACCCAGCTGTGTCAAACGTACTTGTAACTGTCTTCATCAGTGGCTCCCCAGACTTTCTGACTTTGCGTAGAATCACTACTAGAATTGTGCTTAGCGAAATAAATGACTAGTTGGAACACCAAATGAAAAGTCTGAAAAAAACATTGCGTACGCTCAGGCTCAAGCAATTTCTTTTTATAAAGCACAACCTTGACGAAAAGGTTGATCAGTTAATTATGTTCCCGCCCTTACACACCTACTTTCTACCATACAGGGTCAATGCAAAGCAGCTCATAAGTATATAAATAAATATGTTAACCTATGAAGTGTTTGTGGCAGAATCACGGCAACTGAGAGGTGAATGAACCCAACTTTTCAGAGACTAAAATTGAGGTGCTCGTTAGTGAGGTGGAGACCATAAGGCGATCTTATTTTGAAGTCAAAGTTGCAGCGTAACAAACAAGAGGAAAAGCCGGGTTTATCAGGATCATGCCCACAATACAAATAGCTTGTACAATAATGGAATGAATGTTTTTACGATTCACATAGACAACCTCATTCTCACATGGAGCCCTTACAGCAACATGAGTGCAGTTAATCACACTGATTGCGTTTGGAAAACTGGACATTGCTGCAAATTGTCTTATGATGTTGGCCTGTTCTCCCACAGTGTTGGGAAACTTCACGTATAGTTCTGTCATTTTAATGATACCGTCCAAAACAGCCAGTAACCAGCGAGTCCGGTGCTCTGACACTGGTCCCACTTCCTATATAACTGTAAGAACAAATCTGTTTTTCCGTGTTGTTGATTACAATAATTGTGTGAATGATAAAAAAAAAAACCATGTAATTAATGGCTTAATGGTAGGCTATTGTCTTATCCGCTATGGAACTTGTTTTTCCTCTTCAAAATGTTACTATGCAAGGTCCAAAGTTGGCGCAGGGGTACGCACTGTAATAAGTCTAGTTTATTTTTATAAATTCCAAAGTATACATAGTAAAACTCCTGCGCAAATTTTAGACCTGGATTTTTTTTTTTTTTTTTTTCGTAAGCAAGCTTTAAAAATGAAGCCCCTGAGCATGTGGCAAATGGAAAACTAGACAATCAATTTTGACATCTATTTCCAGTTTAACTGGTTATATGCAGCGCAAAGAGGGGTGGTTCAATACATCAGCATGTAGTGCCTTAAGAAGTAGTTTGGGAATCATTACTAAATTATTTATGATGGTATAACGTGTGATGTTAAATAGGAAGTAGCTGTAATTAGATACAACAAAACTTGATATTGCTCTCCGGATTAACACTTACAACAAAGTAAATCAGAGCTGCAAGTATGCTTCACAGTCCTGACATCTTGATGACACTCTGCTGACCTGGTAACCTCACTGCCATGACGCTGTCGTTGTCCCCTGCAGCTACACCTATTCCCCTGTAGGGTGGTTTATTGCTTCTCCCATAATAATTGCAGCATTGTAATTTGCATGAAGGGCATTTTAACTGGTTTGGAATCTTGAGTGAGTGAAATGAGGCAGTATAATAATGATCTTCTGACTAATGCTGAAATGAATGTGTGAGTTACTTAAAATGGTTATTTGGGCTTCAAAGTGAGCAATTTCCTGTTGCCAGGGGGTGGGATTCATGAGTCTGAAAAAATGTAAACATCTAGATGCAGTCGGAATGGAATAAGACTCAAACATTTGGTGGTATGATGGTGAAACATGAAATTTGAAGTAGTCATAAACATAATGCAAAGAAAAAGGCAACATCTTGTTTTTTCCAAATGACTAAGAATTAAGTCTTATGTTCAAAGAGCCTTTTTGGCAGCCACATGTTGCAGTTATGTGGCCAGATGTCAGAAGTTTTTGTAAGAGAATTAGGCAAAGGCATGGACAGACAGGCAGGTTTATTTCTGAAACCGTCAGCCCCACATGCCTTCACAACGTAAATAGTCATATTGAGGACAATGTGATCAAATCGGTTGAAGTTTGTCATGGTAGTTGTAAGATATTTAAATGATGCTTTTGTTAGCATAATGGCTGACCTCTTGGCAAGTTTAGGGTAGGGTTGGAGAATCCGGGTCATCGTCAGCCAGAATCCAACAGCTTCTCCAGATCTGCACAGTGATTTATTCATTTGAATCAGGTGTGTTGGACCAGGAAGACATGGGAAACTTTCAGGGCAAAGGCCAAGTTTTCCCACCAATGGTTTATGGCAACATTCCAAGAGGATTTACCAGCTCTGGCATGTGTTGCTCTTAGTTCATTAAGTACATTTAAAAAGGTGTTGTAAGACTGATGTATCTCATCATTTTCATTGCAGGAAATCATGCTTTATGCTTTGTAAAGAAGAAAGGAAACATTTTCTAACTTCTCTGCCAGTCTAACAGATTGCCATTGCCTGGAACTTCTGGTTGACTGCTTGCACAGCCTGGCGATGTTGTTCAGTGTAATTCCTCCAACATAATCTATGAGGAAGGAAGAAGCATGAAATGACATCCAATCTTCTTGCAAAACATAAGAAAAAGACCTGTTATTATTGTATTTGCTGATAACTCAGATTTCCTCCGCAAAACTGAGAGTAACTTGAAAACAAGACAAATTTAGGGAACAAAACAGCAATATAATCCAACTTTTCCTGAAATACTTATTTTCTAAAGTAAACCTAACATGCACCTTCCTTAATGACAAAAACTCCTTTTTATTTAAAAAAAAATATTATTGAGTTGGTAATACCCACAAGGATGTCCCCACTCACCCAAAGTGAGCAAGATACCCAAAACCTTGTAAATACACAGGTAAACCCCTTCTGTTTACAAACATGCTGCTTATGTGTGAGCTTTTACATAATTACTCAAACACATGTTTACATATTTGAATTGCAGGAAAAGTTAATAAACTCTGTGAAATATGTAACAAACAACTTAAATATTCCCTGCAAGTGCTGTATAAACCATATAATTGTGTAGGGTTAACATAATTATGTAAATATGCTTAATTATTATGCTCATAGTTGTCGTTATAGTTTGTTTAAAAAAGGAGCATATGTTGTGGAACATTTTGTTCCAGGACACTCCTATATTAGCTGTTTGTGCCACAAAAAATGGACATTGGAAGGAATATATCACCTCCATCCCTTCATAATTCCACACCCAGCCAACTGTGTAAGAATAGAAAGTTAAAAAATGTGCTGGTAGTCTTAATCATTTCTGCTTGTAACAGTGCCAGGTCTTTGATAGTGATATCTAGTGGTCGATATAAAAACTCTAGCCAGTCAAACATCCCTTGGTGGGAGTACAGGAGGCTATGGCACTGTAACCTAAAGAGTAGACAGACACACGCAAAGGCCTTTGCTGCTTGTTGTAAATGTAAACCAAGAACAGACAAATTAAAGAAGATAAAGAAAAAGCAGAATCCTGGAGAGACTGAGAAAGATAGACAAAAGAAAAATCCCCACATTTTACAAAAAACATGGCGCAGACAGGAACAGGCAAGAACGGGTGATAGTGGTCAGTTATTGTATGATACAATTAGGCCATAGATGGAGCCAACCTGCAGAAGAAATAACTATAAATTGGAGCTAGAAAATGTTATTTATGGGTTCCCAAGCATTTTTAAGCAGCTGATCAGTACAGTAAAAAGACGAAGCAAACTACAGTACCATCCATCTGGTGAGCATCCTAAACTTCCACATGCAGTAAGGTTTTTACATGATAGTGGTAATGACTAACGGTAGTAAGCCATTCAGTTAGGCAAAACAGCGAAACATCCGCTAGCAAACTTCATCAGAACAAACTTACATGTTTAACTTTGAGATTTGAGTTGGATGGTGAATTTCCAGAAGGGGCACGTGACTGCACGTGACATTAATCATAAGAATTCTAGCAGTATTTGTTCCTGCTGTAATATCTGCCAAGCTACATGATTTTGTCTTGTTTTTGCCTCGAGGCTCTTCAATATTTCATTGAACTGTCAGTCACTTCATGAGGTTTTGCATCTTTTATTTGCGGTAATATTTGGTTATCTTGTCTTTGAGGATCAGTGCTGTGTAGATTCCGTTGCTGAGTTTCTCCCGTTTATTTAGCTGAGCAACACGTCAGGATTGATGCTTCCTCGCATGTGCAAACACCTTCTATGCTACACATATCTTTTGCATGGACAGATGGCAAACAAGTTGAACATGTTTTTATTTTTTCTTTATAGGAAATAAACACAGATTTTAAATTTTAAAGCGTACACATGGTCATCTAGTACATATGCTCTGCATTTTAAACCACCTTTAAATCACTTTTGTGAAAAGGCCATGACTCCCTCTCTGTTTCTAGACTCCTACGAACACTTTCAAATAACAGTTGGGGCTTCTCTGTCTCATGCTCTATCCATAATTGGATATGAAATGTCATGTGCTCATAGTGTGAACTGCTTCCTTAAATATTTCATACTTTAATGGACTTGCATTGGCTGATGTGTCACAAAAGGGCACTGTGATCTGATATATGCATATTGGCTATAAGTTGCATTAGTTCTCCAATTCCTACAACCCAGATGTGCAATTCAACAGTTGCCAGAAAAAATCACAATAAAGATGAGGAAAAAAACACATTGTTCACAACACAAGAGAAATCAGCCATGACAAACTATATCAGCTGCATCTCTGCACAATTGTCCTCTATCATGTTTAAGACTGAGCTGTAATAATGTGGATTAAATGCACTGGCTCGTTTGTCTTCATACAGCTCTAATTCTTGCTGTGTGCCTGATGCTCTGATTTGACAAAATCATAAAAAATGATATTTCACCCACACTTATCTTCAACACAAAGCCTCTTTATGATTATACATTTGAAGCTTCTCTTCCTACCTTCAGGATTCTGTTGTTCACACCTGATTTAAGAGTCTAATTTCATGGCACTTGGTTACAACCAGCTTTTTACCGCTGACAGAGCACAGCTTACACAGAATTCTGCCAACTTGCAACCAAACAGCATATGTTTTATTTAGGGGACTTTTCTTTTCTTTTTAAAAAAAGAAGACATGAGCACATGGACTAATTATTAGTCATTAGAAGAATATATAATAAACCAGTAACTAAAGGAAAAGTCTTATTTAGCAGCTCACACCACAAGCACAGTTTGAGCCTGACCTCATTCTGCTTCATTTAAAAATAGATCATTTTGACCAATGCCTTTTGCATTTCCCACGGCTTCTTCTTCTACACTGCAAATCCCTACAACATCAAGCATAAAGGATGAAGCGGCTCAACGTGGAGGGTTATTAGGAAAATGTCTAAACCTATAGGCATGAATGTGAGGCTATTACAGTTACCACAGGCCACTGACTACAAACCTGTCTACTGTAATTAAATGCAGCTATGTGGGAAGGGCGCACACATCAGGACGGGGAGGAATTATAGGACAAATAGCTGGGATGTCAAGTTTATAGAAACTGTGTGGTAAAAAGATTGTGTAATTTAGCTGTACTGTGATTATCCTGTTTCAATTCATGCTAATTTGAAAGATGACTGATCCTGTTACTGGAGTGAGCTGCAGTTATTAACATGACAGGTGGATCATTTGCAGTGTTATATCAGCTTATATGAAAGGTACATTTATCACCCTTTACAAAGGTGTAATCAGAGGTCAGTGTTGCATTGCAGTGCACTGTGTCATGGGAATTAAGTAAATGTGGTTGGAAGTATTTAACGGACGGAAAAATATAATTCTGTCAATGAGTTTGTATTAATAAAAACAGGTAGAACCATAGTATATTTGTAAAGGATAGTCTAATTTCAGTTATGCTTAAATTGTAATCATTTTAGTATGTTATTTATACGTGAACACCATCAAATCTTTGGGCATCTAAATAATAAACTAGCTTTTAATCTCAGATTCATTTTAATCTATCTGTGTTTGTATTACATCTTTTAGCTTACTTTATAATTAAATTCTACTTCCAAAGATATTGAAAGTAGACATTAAACAATCTTTCATTTAACAGAAAAACAAAATACATTAAATAGATTGAGGTGTGTTGAAGCAGGAATATCTTGAAATCTCTCCTGGGACTATAATCAATAACCCTGGTTCAGAAGCCTGCAGAGCAGGACGGTGCCATCCTGTGATGATACAGAAATGCTTACAGTTACACGAAGTTCTGTGTGTTCGTGATGGAGTGATGCATAAAAGAAACTAGCTGCTGTAATCAGATCTAAACCAAACGAAGGTGAGATGAACCAAAGAGGAGCTTTGTTATGTTGAATCTCTTGATTTCACATCAGGATCTTCATTCATCTTCACAAAAATCTAATATTAAAATAATATTTAAAACATACAAATTCAAACTCCAGCTAAACCCTGTTCTTGTAACTGCCTGTGTTTGGAAACTGTGGTTGCCCATCCCAGGATAACATGGAAGGTTTTGTTTTGCTTGCTTTATGAAATCAAGACTGATTTAACGTAAATTGATCAACAAAACCATCACAAGGTTGACACAAGGGTGAAAAATAAGTTAGAATTCTGTCCCAAAATGGCTCGGGGAGATGATCCCCAGGCACAAATCCCTCCTTGAACAATTACTTTCATTTTGTTGCACTTTATGCTTCTTCTATTTGATCTGACACCAGCAGACACGTTTGTGCTGAGAGACGCTACATACTTTAAGTTCAAGGGTAACTTCAAAGTAAGGTCTGGTACGCTGATACACTTTGACTCTGCTGCATTTTTTTTCTTCTCACACTATTTCATCCTGCTTTTGAGTGATTCTTTATGCTCATTACTTTCCATTTGAGCACCCAGGATTGGATGCTTAGAGTTTGGGTTTTTCTAAAATGGAGACAGGATCGTAATGGTGAAATTTCCCAAATCGATTTGTGTGAGGATGTCTAATGGGAAATGTCAACATGTGATGGGTGAATGCTGACTAAATGCATTGGCAGCTTATGATAACAAATGCGTTTCAACCATGTACATACATAGTCTATGGCAACCCACGAGAACAGCTCTGTTGCATTATGGACTTAATCACCAGATGCTCCAAGTAATATCTCTTACATCATTGAAGTATTGATTGTGTTCCTTGAATTACAAATTAAGTCTGGGAGACACACTGTCCAGGAGATGAAAGATAAGACATGATAAGAGCAACAGTAAGAGAAGTGGCATGTCGCATCTGTGCATGATCTCCAGCCAGTTAAACAGCATCTGTTAATCATGCCAACACTCTGCAGTAATGTAGGTGAAGGAGAAGTAGGTGTTTATCAGGTCAATCATTTGGCCTGCAAGTGTAACATTCTTCATTGCTTCTTCACAGAAGTCATCCATAATTATCTACTCCAATGCGTTAATGAATTATTGACATAAAACAGCCGCTTCTCTCTCCCTGCTCTGTCTTACTAATGATTTTCATTCTGTTTTCAGAATTAGTTAATATTAATTTGCCTTTACAAACAGACAAACTTCTATGTTTACTAAAAAAAACAGAGAGCATTCAAATGGTCCTTTTGTGTAATTCCAGACTTGCTGAGAAACAAGAACAGCAGTTCTATAATCGTTATATTATTTCTGCTGGAAGGGGCTGGAGAGGACATTATTAGTTATTGCACTGCAGGCAGTTACATTTTGAGGTCCCTGATAGACAATTATGTACCTTCAGAGGATGAGTTATGTTCATAAACTGAGTGGTTAAAAATAGCCACAATAAAGGGCCAAATGGGAGCAGATGAAATTGCTTTTGATTCTATTGACCATCCACTTCGACCGCAGTGGAGTGGAACCAATCAATAATCATATATATCTGTTAATGTATATGATGGAAAATTGGAGATTGTACCGACTGCTTTGTTTAGTAAATCTGACAGTCTGCTGAAGTCTATTGTAAAGCTACTTTCCAAGTTTCTGGGCTGCTGTACATTTCTTTTAAAATTTCATGCTTTTCTATATAGTTTATTTTAAAAAAAGAACAAAACCTGCTGAAATGAGTTGGAAGTAACAAACATTTATTCATACATTTTCCATACTACTTTTAATGCGGTTCAGGGTCACAGTTAGCTGGAGTCCATCCCAACAATCCCCGCGCGAGATCGGGGGCACACCCGGACAGGTTGCTGGTCCATCACAAGGCCATGACAAACAAATCATAAATAAAAATTAACTGAAAATCATGACATTGTTTTGGAAATGTGGTTCAACAGATATTTAAAAAGCAGTCATGATGGGGGGGAAAGTCAATTTAATTCATTACGGCGGCGCGGTGGTTAGCGCCAGGGCCCATTTTTCACCACATGAAAATTTAGACAAAAATTTGCACGCAATATAAATGTTTTATTACAGTATGGAAAATAGCTACTCAAATAACAAATAAGTATGATAAAAAAATTTACAATTAAACAAAAATATTTCACAATATGATTATGTAAAAAAATTATGAAAACAGTTTAACTTTTTTTTTTAAAACATTTGAAAACACATAACCATAATGACTCTACAACAGAATCTACTCTACAGCATAAGTAACCGCCTTAGAAGTGCACTAGTTTCTGCAACCTTATCTGTTATTTTGTCACAGTCAATGTTAAATGCTATGGTTTAGTTTTGTTAAGGTTTCCACCTTTCATAAATTAAAAGAAGGGAAACGCACCACAGTAGGCTAAGCAGGCTAAATGTGTGATCAAGAAAGCAATTAATCAAACTTAAAGATTGAAATGCTGTATTAGTGATAAATACATTATTTGCTGTGCAAGATTGTTGGATATAAGTTTGCTAAATATCTCTACTAACATATAAAAATATAAATAATACAGTGCCATAAGCGCAAAACATAGCTATTGTGTTATTAATTGACTTAACACTGTGTGATCAATTACATTCCAACAATACTACTGGAACTTTTCTTCATGTAGAGTGTGCAGCAACTGAACTAATAAACAATAAATTAAATAAAGGGAGAATTTTTAAAGTGTAAAACTTGCTACAGGTTTCTGTCTTTCTGAACTATGGGTACATTTGTACTTTGTACTCTTATATACAGTCTATGACTTAGAGAGTAAGAAAAACTAAACTAACAGCAACATAGAGAGGAGGAGTGGGATGACAAATGGTTATTTTATTGAACAGTATTTGTTTCCCTCCTGTGTAAGTTAAGTCATGTAATCACAACATGTAATTGTAGAAAACTAGAGATTTCAATCCAGGAACTACATTGCTTAGATTTGTTTAAATAAATGTGCTATATGTTTATTGGTTTATTTATTTATTTATTATTAAATGTTTATCAGTTTATTCAAAAAGTCTTTTGTATATACGTTACTTTAAATAAATCATTAATTCGACTTAAAATAAAAAATAAAACAAAAACAGCATCATACACAATCAATCAGACCAGCTTGCAACACACAGATGGGAGGGGCTGAGGGCCTCCGAATATCCCGCCAGAAACATTTTTGCTGCCTTGCATTTCCTGTTTGTTAATTATTTTTAGATATAGTGCTCAAGAGTGTGACTGCGAAGTGTAAGCAGTTCGAAAATTATGAAAATATGGAATGAAGCGCTTATTGGTTCAATCCAGGACACAACATTTGTTTGTCAACTAAAGGACAATTCAGAATTTTGTGGTAACATAGAACCACGTTCAAATTGAAAATATTTTTAGTTATATTATCACTTTGGCCTAACTTATATCGCCCTTACCATCTGCCTCTTCTGTCTGTCTTCCTGAAGATATATCAGTCAGCTTTGCACATTTGGCAGCATCCTCAATTAGTGTCTTTCTCTTCTTTAACCTTGCTTTTTCAGGCCCATCTGGTCTCTTCCTATCCATTTTTCTCACTAACCAGTGGATGAACCGCTTCTCCACTCCGCCCGCCTCGACTTTTAATTGAGACCGGATGAAATCCACTATGGAGGACCGAACCAACTGTAGGCTATGCAAAGGGGTGTTTTTGTCACAGGTTGCTCCCAAACTGCCGGTGCCTTCTTCTAAAGGACAGGTCTTCTAAAGGGCAGTGCTCGCAGCACGGCAGAGATTCATTGATATTTTTCTACCGGGAGTATTTTTCCTTGATGCCGGCCAACCGGACCATTAAGGAAGCGGCACACCGGGAATCCTCCCGACTTTCCCGATTACCCACTCTGCCATTGGTTAGCGCTGTAGCCTCACACCAAGCAGGTTGCTGGTTCGATCCCCGGCTCTAGCAGTGACCTTTCTGTGTGGAGTTTGTATGTTCTCCCCGTGTTAGCGTGAGTTCTCTCCAGGTACTCGGGCTTCCTCCCACAGTCCAAAGACATGCACCTTGGGATAGGCTGATTGGGGACTCTAAATAGCCAATAGGAGTGTGGATGGTTGTTCTTCTATGTGTGTTGGCCGTGTGATGGACCGGCGACCTGTCCAAGATGTACCCCGCCTCTTACCCTATATCAGCTGGGATTTGCTCCAGCGACCCCAGTCGGGAATAAGTGGTACAAGATGGATGGATGGAATAAAAATTCTGTATTACAACCAGAGTGTGTAAAATAATATTAAATATAAACAAGGCCTACCCATCGGCGGGGTATATCCTCAAGCGCAACCCAATCCAATATAACTATATTAACTATATTAACATCATATTTATTCATTTAGCCTCACTAAAGTCAGTAATGAAGAAAGTAGACTGTATACCTTAACTAATTAGAATTTGAACCAGGCAAGTATGATGTCATGATCAGATACATCCTGAGGTCATGATCTCTCAATTTGCACTTGACTGCACTTTCTCTAATCAATGAACAAATAGTTCCAAAGATATAGCCAATTTTTTTTTTTTTTTTTTTGTGCATACAGCGCCACTTGGTAGGGTAACCATAAATCCAAAACTAGTATGTCCTTGGGGAGCAGGTGCCTAACAAACTAAAGGATTTCTGATGGGTCCATGTTTGGGGTATAATTAAATAATATTTACTTTCAGGAACTGTTAATAGAATGAAAACAGTAAAAGTCATTAAAATGGAAATCTCATATGTAAATATAAAATAATCTGCAAAAACATGTAAAAACTGATTTGCTACCATGCATGATGCTACCATGATAGATGATGATGCTACCATGATTGCCAAATCATTTGAAAGAGATCTTCCTCACTTATGGAAGTATTATAACCCAGACATAACATAGCACATTGGTTCTGCTTAGAAAATGTTGCTGGGTGTTCAAGGCTCTGAATGTTTCTGGTCTGCTGACACAATGAGCCACCAATACTTAAAAGTCCCATATTATGCAAATTAAGTCTCTGTGTTTCTGTTCAACTTTGTGTTGTGTTCATTGGTTCCACGTGTCTTGATTGTGTTTACCTGTCCCTCGTTTGTTTCCCATGTATTTAAGTCCCTTGGTTTGTCTGTTTAGTTGCGGGATCATTAAATTAGTTGGTTTGTCTGTAAGTAGTTTCCTGGTTATCTTGAGTGTAAGTGCTATTAGTAAACCCTGTTAATACGCATCCTGGCTGCCTCCTGCTTGTCCTCCTCACCTGCTTTTGGGTCCACCACCTACCTGCATCCTAACATTTTATGCCTTTAAACTTCTATAACTGTTAATTGTACCTTGAATCGATTCCGAAAGTAGTTTTATTTTTCATCCAAGCATTTTTGTAGTTTCATCTCTTTAAAAAGAAGAGTGCAGCTTAAGCAGAGCAAACGGCTGACACTACCGTGGTGACACGGCACGGTGGAGATTCCACCACCCCTACATGAAAACTTTAGCGTGCCATCTCCTCCAGGAAGTGTGCATGTGGCTGCTTCTGTGCTCTCCTCAACAGACACACGTGTAATTGCTCACCGACTACACACAATGCCTCTCTGGCTGCTCAGTGTGGGCGGTGGAGCGGATGTGTGAGAGGAGCAGAGAGCTGGTAGGAGAAAGGCAGAGCAAGGCTTTCACAGTTTTGTAAACCTCGCAGTAACAAATGAATAGTATGGCAAAACTATAGTTTGGTGCATGTTGCAAAATGCATATCATCATTGATGTGCATAGGATAGACTGTGAGATGGCAAATAAAGTAAAATATTGGACCTTTAACACCATCTGGGTCAAGTCTGAGTTCTGTTACCAGAGTTTAAACTATCATTGGTGAATCTGTGATTTTTATGTACTTTTAACCAGGGATAAACTACCAGAGAACATAGCTGACTCTAAATCTTAGTTTTTGAGATTGTGCTTATAAACTCTTTTCTTTTGGGAATGCTTCTGTTATCCAATCATGGCACTCATCTGTTTCAGTTGAGATGTTCCTCTGTGTAATGTCCCAAGCAGGTGTTTTATGAGCATCTTTTGTTGCCCTTGTCCCAGCTTTTCTTTTAACATGTTGCAGGCATTGAGTTAAAAATGAATGAACAACAACAATGAATCAACAGCAATAAATCAAAGTTTCTTTTAAAACATTACCATATGTCACTAAAAATATCGTTGTAGTGTATTGAACATAGGTTAACAAGCCTGTATATTTTTTTTGTACAAACCAACCTACCTTGCATGTAGCAGCCAGTCATAAGATCTTGTTAGCTAAATAACTTGTATTTGCAAGCAGAAATATACCTATAGATAAAATCCTTCATGTAAAACTGACAAAAAAAGCCTTTTAATTTTAGTAAACATACAAAGTGCTCAGATTGCCTGCAGTGGTGGGATTATTCGCAGAAAGCTGCGTCATGCAAAATGACACCCAAAAGCATACTGCTGGAGGGCAGGATCAGGTTACCAACTTCCAGGTTCAGGATCTACTTTTTTATGGATGCATTGACAGATCTGTATAAACTGGGTTATGTCTGCCTACCCAACACATTTTTTTTCACCACATTTTCAGATGAATATATGAACTTATTAAAGGGACACAGTATTAGTCCACAATCCGGAGCAGCTAGCTGGTTTAACACTTTCCAACAGGAAATGTAGCACATCTACAATTAAGATGTAAACACAGAAACCTTTCAAGGCAACATTACCATTAGCCTATATCAGAGAAATAAACATGACACATTGGTATTATAGAGAGATTACAGGCTCAGGACAAGATGCTAGATTGACTGAACCATTTTGTGTGGGGTCTGCTGTCCAAAGGTTTTCGGAGCACGGCACTTCCAGTACAACTCACACTCGAACTCAGAATTTTTTTTAAAAAATCTTCTTGTGTGGATAAAAAAGTGAAAAAAAATATATTTTGAGATTCCAAAAATCCTTATGTGTACCATAACAGAGACTAAATCAGCGGACAGTGTCGTCCAGTGTCCTTTTATTCTCTTTTATTTTAAATTGGTATTAAGCATTGTATTGTTTTGGCGTTCTTTATTCTATAAGTTGCTTTTCATTCATTACATTTCTGTATAACTCAGTATTTTTGTGCTTACCTGTGGATAGACGAATGTGTCCATTTGCAGAGTACAAAATGTATCACACAATGAGATGCAACAATCCACAAGTGATTGAGACTCTTGTACAGAACCTTTTCATGTCATGTCAGGTGTGTTGTAGTTGGAAAACATATAAAACCTGCAGCACAGTAGAACAAGAGGTCTGGAGCAGGTGATCCCTTGCCGAACTCATTATCAAATTAAAGTAAGCTTTATTTATAAAGCAGTTTTCATACAAATTTAGCTCAAAGTACTTTAGATAACAAAATACCATTTTGAATATGTATAAAATTTCCACATAGTGAAGTATAAAACTGTGACACACCAATCTGGATTATCTTCTACTCAACTACACAACAGGTTGTTTTTAGTTAAGGATTAGAAATGAACCTTTGAAATGATTTTGCTCATTTGTCACATTTGTTCTTGTCATTTTCATTGTTTGATTTCTATATGTTTTTAAAAGTACCAGCATTTCTGCTACACATTCTGGAAGGAGATTGCTTTAGTTCCACCAGGGTGAAACCTCAACGGATTCAGAGTTCACAGACCGGGCAGGTAAAACTTAACCCCAGCCTAATAAAGTTGGCAGCCTTGAAGATGGAGTGAAGCGTACGCTGCATGTAAAGCGGTTTTACTACAATGCAAGCTGTTATGGTTACTTGGACAGATTCTTTGAATTTGATGTGAAATAATATATATAATTTATATAATAAGTATGTATTACATACTAATATATCTGGGGGGCGGAACCAATAGTTTGAAACCTTTTCATTCTCAGCAGATATGCAGGATATGTTACTGAACAAGGTTTGCTGATTTGCATCATACTGTTTGTAGGTGGAGTGCACAGCAGGTCACTTTTGTTCCAATAGTAACTTTTTCTCTATGTGGCCTAGTTGTTTGCGTTGCTCCATTATTTGGTGATGCTATTTTAGTGTTTCATCATTGGTTTGCTGTTTGCTTTCTGCTTGTTTCATAAACTGTCATTTGTATTCTCATTTTACCACCATACTCCCAGATCACATCTTATTTTACTCAACTATGGAACTTAAAGATTTAAATATTCAAGTAAAATAAATGTAGCACAACCATGAAGCTCAACGTTAAAATGAAAAGATGTATAAAGATCCTCTCATATAAAATAGCTGGGGAGTGATAGTGATAACCTATGCAGCAGCTTGATTAGAGGTTTACTGAAGAGATTTCAGTCAATACAGAGGAACGCGAAGGCCAAGCCCAATTAAATGCATGGTCCCATTATATAGGAGCTGATTGCATCTGCAGATCAGCTCTGCACTCGACAAAGGCAGCAGTGATCAATAGAAGGCCTCTCAAAAGGACAGGCTTAAGATTGGAGATTTTTGAGGCAGGAAAAAGAAGACGGAAGAAATCCTTTAATTAGCTTTGAGCTGTACTCCTCAGTTAGGGTGGGGATTATAGATCCACAGAACTGTCAAAAAGGAAGTGATGGACAATATTCTTCTAGATGTAACCTAGTTTGTTCACCCCTTAACCGCTGAATTAACTTACAAAAAAACAAAACATAGTTAATACAGAAAAAATTAATTTAAAAAACTTAATAAAATGAAAATCAGAAACAAAGTGCATTTTTATATTTAATAATAAAATAAAGTAACATAGAAATTAATGCAAAGATATGAGTGAATAAAAGAAAATAAACAATTAAAAGATAATATGAAGATATAAATACATCAAATAAACAGTGGTTTGATGCAAATATGCGACATCAGGGATTAACGGATTGAAGAGCATGTTTGGGTATTAATGTCACACCTGCGTCAATGGGATCATTTCCTGCTACTTAAAGTATCAAAATGAATGCAGGAGTGCTTCATTTATTGTGCAATAAAATCAACTGATATACTTCAAACCTGTCAGCTCTACAACATACATTTTTATTTTCAGTTATGAAATTTCACACACTGCTGGATTTGTCCTAGGTTATGACCCTGTGGCCCACTGCTTGGAGCTGATCTTCCTTTCCACAGCGTTTTGGCGACTCTGAACTGCTCTAACTAGATACTTGTGAGAGGAGATTGATGCTTTACTTGGGTAGCACAATGCATAGCAACGAGTTGGTGTCGTTGCTTTTCTCATTTAGCTGTGTGACGTTTAAGCAAATGTTACCTCGCCTGTATGATGGCTTGTGCATGTAACGTGTATGAATGTGCATGTAACGTGTATGAATGTGCATGTAACATGTATATAATACAAAGCAGGCATTTAATTACATACCATCATTAATTGCATTTATCTCGATGAGAAGCATTACTTCCCATGTGCTGAATGGGATTTCTAGTATACAAATGAAGATTCTATAGACATCCTTCTGAACATGATACAATTTAGCTAAATATCAAAGTACTTTTTCAATGAAATCTTTCAGTTTTATTTTATTTTTATTTAAATTTTTGTTTGATTTTTTTCTAGTTAACTATATTTATTCAGTTTTGTTTTAATATACTCTATTTTTTATCCATTTTTATATAATTTTGAAGTTATTTCATTTTTATTATTCAAGTAACATCTAAGGAAAAAAACTTCAAAGAAATGCACTGTATTAGCTTTTCTATAATACTTCTAATTAATATTTTATTTCAGCCACTCAGTATGAAATCTACAGACTCCATTGGCTTGAAGGAGCTCCTCTTCTTGTTAGATGTAATAAAGTGTGTGACTGAACAGGAAAGGACATTTCACCCTCTTAGTGCAAGCTGTGTCCTTCCTCAGTGGCATCAACACTGATTTCTTTTATTGTCTTCAGGACCTTTCACAGATTCGTCCTATCTACTTTTCCTCCTTCATTTGCTCCCTTATCATAATGGTCAAAGTGCCTTTTTTCCTTTGACCTTGACTCAGTCTGCTTTTTTCTGTTCTAACAGAAAGAGCAACAAACTGCTGGAAGTGACCTGATGTGGAGGAAAGTTTTCTTGTCTAGACGTATTTCTCTCTTTGCTGGAAACTGAAAGCCTCCAATGTCCATTATACTTTAACAAGTCATCACCCTTAAAGGCAAACAATACTTGTTTTACAGAAACAACATACAGACTACCACAAAACAATCATTTTCAGTCATTTAAGTTGGAAATATTTGTTTTTCATTTCCATATCGGACACAGCCTTCTGCTGCTATTGCACTTGATCCTGTTCTTTTGGTAGCACATCAGCCACTAACATTGTATGTGATCTCGAATAAAGTAAATATGAAAAGATCAGATACATTTCCAATGAGAACTTTTGTGGAATATAGTTGCAGTCACAACTCATTTCAAATTTTGCATTTCGTGAAACGGTAAGGAAGGAAGTGTGCATGTGGCTGTGCTGTATGAAAAGCCGTTTTGGTCAAAAATGCTCTTGTTAACAGACACACGTGTAACTGATAGGGGTATAACGATTCATTTTAATAACGGTTCGATTCAGATCACAATTCATGGTTGTCGATTCGATTCATGAATGATACTGGTTCATTTAGAAATGTACGATCTGAAACGATTCAGTGACTTGAAATCGATTCAGTATTTCTTTCAACTTATTTCATCAACTATCAAATTCAACCAGAATTTCTTGCAGGGCTTAAAAACTTTGAGAACTTTTCCCACAACACTTCTCTGTATGATGAGGAATGTTGGCAAACTGAATCACTCTCCTGCACAAAGGACAGAAACTGCTGTGATTTAAACCTTTAATTTGGATAACGTTTATGATTTGCGTTACAGAGCTCATTACATGTTCCATCTGCAGCATGTTGCTACATAGTGCTAACCTGGTGTATAATGCAGTGATCTGCTGGAAACTCACCAGTAGTTATCTTCCTGCATCTTTATTCCCATCCTTCCCACTGGGCCACCTTTCCACTGCACATAGCCGCTACTCCATCAGCAGGAAGTCCACTTGGTCCAGTTTCATGTAGTTTGCACTTGTTTTCAAAACGGTCTTTTCCAGCCATTGTCGCGTGTCTCAATTTAACTCCCAATATTTTCTCTAACGTACAAACTGGCGTCCACTTCACGGTGAACATGTCCAGCTGTGCAGTGTTGGACATGTCAGCGTTTGCATTCACAGCACGGCAGTTTGTTGTAACGTCTTCTTAAACCAGCGTCCATCTCATAAACCCGACCAGCCGCCATGTTACTACTCAAGTTGACATGTAACAGGTTACATGAAGACGTTGAACTATAGTATAGTGCATGTTTCAAAATGCATGTTTCAAAATGCGTATTATCATAGATATGCATAGGAGAGATTGTGAGATTGCAAATATAGCATAATATGGAACCTTTAAACTTTAAAACAAGTAAGTATTTTCTCTTTCCTTTTAACGTGCAATGAACTTTTCCTCGAAACTGGTAAAAGAAAAATCACGAAAAGCTTTTATGTTTTAGTAAAATCCTTCTATTTACTCTTTCTGTTCTCACTTTAAATCATAAATGGCACTGGAACACCTGGTGTGTTCTGTCTCAGAAAAGGAGGTTCAACCAACTAAGTTACCTAACTCTATGCTGAGTGACTGACTTTGGTTTAAAACTGCTGCTCTGAGTTGGTTTGATAGATTCTTACTGTCTTTATCCAGAGTTAGGAACTACAACAAAAAGCCATTAATGAAGCACTGATGCTTGGGTTTACTGTGGCAACCACTGACAAAAAGCTAATTAGTGAACTTGAAAGCAGTGAGAGATTCCTTTTGAAGCATAGGGGCAATAAGAAGAGGGAAGCATCATGGAAGAAAACTGCAACCTGAGTTCAAGTTGGAATTTAACTTCAATAAAAATGCAGCATGTGGGATAAAACATGTGTATACAGAACAAAACTTAGTTTGAAATGAAATTAAATGAAAATTTATTTGAACACAAGAAACAATTAAAAACAAACTGAACAAAAGGAGAGAGATTAGATGAAGAGAAATGTCTTTGTTCAAAAGGAGTTGGAAGAAGTCAGTGCTTATTTAATCCCACCGCTTTGCTGCATATAACAATGTAACTGTGTAATACTAACATCATATTATATTATATTATATTATATTATATTATATTATATTATATTATATTATATTATATTATATTATATTATAT
>JBAMHX010000022.1:3228739-3265094 GCA_037177515.1 Pseudomugil tenellus
ATATATGTATAGTTTTTATTATTTTTCAGTCCCACTTAAATTCATTTATCCACATTTTCTAAATAAAAATTAAAATCCAAACGCATCATTGGATACCTTGAGGTGTGTGATTTCTCACCCCTCTGAGCTGTGTTTCATTACTTTCTGCAAAGCTGTTAGAGTTTTAGATTTCCTGATGCAAAATCAGGGCTCATTGAACAGAACATTACAACAAACTGTAACTGTTCATTTCATCTGAATCAGATGTGTAAAGGCCAGGAAACATCTAAAACCATTGCCCATCAATGCTTTAGAAACTAAGAAAAGCATTGATATTGAAATAAAGTTGCATTTCATTTTCAAAATATTTTGTTTATTGGTTGTAGAAAATGTTGTAAACACCCCAACCGGGATGTAAAATGTAGCCTGTATTAATACACCTGACTTTCTCCTGTTGTTCTTATCTCATTTTCTTGATTAGCATTATGATTTCAGGAAAATGTGACGTGGTGTGAGTATGTCAGGTCTTAGTGTCAGAGAGCCTTGAATCTATAACTCAGTCTTGGTTATACTTTTCAGTTTTTTGTTAGCTGACCTGTTATTGCATGACTTCTGGAAGATGTTTCCTGTTAAGATTTAGTGTTAGATCTGACATCTTTTCGTCCCAGGACATTTTTTCTGCTTCAGGGAGACATTTGACATACAGGTTTCCCCTCTCAGCTCTTTGTTACACTCCTGGTGAGATAGAGGAATTAATTTGAGCCTTCACACATCTTTCTTGAGACAAATGGAGGGGGGTGAGGAGAAAAGGCAGCCTCACCCCCTCACCACACATCCATCGTCTCTCATCCCCACGCCATCCGTTCCATTACAATGATAATAGGATTTGGAAGGCTGCATTATTGCCACTGTCTGAGCTGGGCCTTGTGTTATCCACAGCGCTCCTCCTGAGTCGCATGTTGGCCTCCTGATTCATTCACCGTTCACACAGGCCTCCTTTAAGGACTGAGGGGAGTCGTCTGGTTCGTGGCTGTTACAGCCTTCTGCTCTATGGATAGCTGAGTTTTATTCTTGGCAGACTGACTGCAGTAAAAAAAATTAAGCTACAGGGGATTTCAGTTCAATGGCTGCTCCGCTGTGGCCCCCAGCAAAGCTTATTTGTTCAGACGGAGGTTATGTTTATGGTCATTCGTAAGAGCAGTTTTGATATGCCATAATTTCCAGAACAGCGTGCTGCCTTCAGGGGTTTGCACTGATTTTCAACAGCTGCAAACTGGAGTGGAATAGCCGAGGTCAAAGCCGAGGTCAAACCCCCATTGAACTAAATATACTATGTGGTGAACAGTGATAACATTGCAACAGTTGTGTTGTAGGATTGTAGATGGTGGTAGATATTGTCTGTTATATTTTAACTAAAATGACTTACATTAGTCTTTATGTCAAATATTTATTTAGAGTTTTTAGCTCTTGTCTGACAGGACTACTCAGCTGTAACTCCAAGCTAGATGACAAATAATCTCATTACTGTCAAATGAAACATAAATTTTACTCCATGGACAGTATATCAAATAGATGTCTTTAACTACTCCCAAAATAACTAAAATAGTGTCATCACATTGCTAAGCACAAGTCATCCGTGCTTTCATAGCACAATTGTTACATGCACAGATCGTCCTTCCACATCAATTAACAAACAGGGTGCAAATGAGTCAGAACTTTGCTGCAGGGTTTATAACTGCAAAGAGTATTAGCAGAAACCTATCTATCTTCAATACATTTGCTCCCTTTAGCTCTTAGAATTTATTCCAATGTTCTTGCATTAGTGTGCAAGCTATGAAATGACTTACTTTTTGGATTTAAATTAAAAATGTGTCTTTTTTAGTTAGTTTTTTAAAAGGACTGCAATTTTACTTCATGACTAAGAAGCTAGATCTCCTACTGAAGAATAAATATTAAAGTTACCTATCTGAAGGTCTGATGCACAACTTCAGAAAGTCACCGCTTTTGAAACTGCAGAGGAATAATTTAAAGCTCCGAGTTAAAATCCTTCAACAGCTTGTTTGTCTCTGATTTATGGAAGCCATAGGAGTGATTTTATCCATGTCCTTGTGAGAAAGATATGGTTATTTTTTTGTTTTTTAAGCTAAAGGGTATGTTAACTGGAAAAATCAGCTCATAATTCATCTACATCACATTCAAATGTAGCTAGTTCTACTTTAGTGGGCCCATTTTAGCAGCTGTTTTCACATTTGGACTTCCCATTAGAAAGAAACCAAATCAAATCATTGTAACACACGGTAAATGATGGTGACATGCACTGTGAGGTGAAAAAATAAATAAAAGCAGCCCCACCAGCAAATGCAAAATGACATCTTGTGATAACAATCCACAAATATATGCATTTTCCTTGTAATTATGATACAAACACACACAGTTAGCAGTTGGTGGTGAGGATAATCATGTGACTAGCTCCAAGAAAACAGGGATTTGATTTGACATGATGAGAAAATGGATTCAAAACTTTATTATTATCTTGGCAGGAACCTTTGTATAATCTCATGCTGGACTTCAGCTTGCAACCAGTTCCAAGATAAAACATCAACATAAAATATGTTCATCCCATTAACCTTTCTTTTTAAATTGTTTCTGTTTAACAGAACACTTGCAGCTGCACAGCAGGTTGACTACAGGCCGCAAGGTAGCAAAATCCATCTCTGCTGTGATGCGATGTGGCACTACATCTGTGACTTGTCTGCTTTGTGAGAAGTTGATTCACTTTTAAGGAATCTTGAAAAACTTAAAAGCATTCATTATTAAATTATGTCTACAGGATATTTTCCAGTCATTCCAGTAGCACATTTTTATGTTTTCTGACTGCATAGAGGGCGGAAGTTGTTGCTGTACAGTTCATCAGGTCTAAAATTACGGATGCAGTTCTACCCTCTTTAAACTTAGTTTGCCTAATGTGTCTCTCCCCTTTTTGTCCTCCAAACCTTTTTCCTAAACATTACAGCTTAAAGCAGCTGTCTGGTGATGGTTGACCTTATGCATTTTGAAGCCAAAAGCTTTCTTCAGAAAACTTTGGATTGCACAGACAGCATCTAGCCTGGCACGGCAGGAATCATCCAGGAAATCATAGTTTGAAATTTAAAGGACCGACTTCTCTCTTCTCTTATTAAAGACCTTTTAGGTATCTGCATGAATCATCTTTTGAAATCATTTCAACAAATCAGATTTGCTGATTGGAAGTAGTTGGCAAAGTAAACATTTTCAAGGTCAGTCGGGATTTAAAAAAAAAAAACACTTGAGGGCAAAAGCCTTTAGTGGTACTCAGTACCCTTGTTCTTTTTAATGTATAAAATCAAATCTCAGCTCAGTATTAAAATGACACTTTGGATTCTGATTGGTCTAAAGCAGCTATGCAAACAGCTTCTGATGCTGTGTTTGAATTTTCAACAAGTCGTATTTACTATGTCTACTGTAATTGGGTTATTTGATTTGTGCAAAGAAGCCATTGAACTGGTGTATCTAATTAAGTGTAGATATGCAGAGCTTTCTTTCAGACAGCGAGCCCTCTCCTAACCATGTCAGATTTATATCCCAGAGTATTCTCTGCATAGTAAAGTGTTACTTTTTTAGGGCATAGTAAAAACAAAGTGTATTTGAAGGAAAAAAAACTAAATAGACAATGATCGTTTTAGTCGGTCTTTAAACAAGAAGAAAATGGCTCTCCCTTCATACAGCCATTAATCTGAGCTGATAAACTGGATTTTATTTGTCCAAGTTTGCAACAATCTGTTATCATTATTTCAGGAAAGAACCAAGTTGTTTCAACCTGTTCAGCTGCTGCACATGAGCGATGTGTTTAATTGAGACGCCCTGTCTGAAGTTGTCTGTGTGTCATGAAAGTCATTAGCCAACTCAAAACAAGCAAGCAAATGTACTTCGACAAAACATCCTCAGGCACATTAAGCTGCTGTTGTTGAACTAGAGGAGTCCACTTCCGATGGCAGAACTCTAATTACCATCTTTTTCAGCATCGTTACTCTGATGTTCTCTTTGATTGAATAACTTGTTCTTATTGGAAGGTAATAAGGATCTTGATGTTCTTTTGTAAAGACCTTGTATATCCTTTCCACTCCGGTCTACAAAAGCTCTGATATTTTAGTAGTTGTTCTCAGTTTTTCTTCTTGGCAAAGAGATATATTTCAGAATGAATAAGATAATCAGAAGCTCCTCCAGGCAATAATGCTCCCATTCAAAGTAATAACGGGGACTATATCAAAGAAAAATACATATTGCACCAACATACAATCTAAGTCTGACGGTGGTGCCTTACTAAACATTTTTTCCTGTCAGACATTACAAGTTGTCCAAGGTCTGTTGTCTCTTGTTCATGAGAGACATAAGACTGAGTCATGATGCTAAGCCATATCAACTTTATGATCTGTGCGTGAATAACATATAAATTCAACTCAAATATGCAATACAGAACTTCTTTTCTGTGATGTGCCCACAATCAGCAGCTAAACCAGCCTCCATCTTGCATCCTATTGTCATCTGTTTCCAGCCATTAAAGGGCAGTCTTGTGTTGACCCTTGTTTAATCTGTTCTGTCCTTTTCTCTTTTTATTTTTGTCTGTTCCTTCTATTATATCTTGTTGCATTTTTTTGGTTGCATTAGCTGTGGTTCACATTCAAAACTACATTTTTGTTTGTATATATTTTCCAACAGGTGACATGGTGCATAAACTTAAAGCTGCGTTCCGGATGGAAATGTTTGTGGTGCAGGTTTTTATCCTCATGACACTGCTGGGAGCAAAGATAGTGGGAGTCTTCAAGTGAAATGTTTCTTTAAACTGTATATTTTTTCACACAAACTTGCAGTTATGCAGTATTTTTATCTGTAGTCCATCTTAACTGGGCAAATTGGGAATCATGTGCAAACCGATGTAATATTCTTGCCTTCATCCTAAACTATGTAAAGTATATTTAATGTGAGTATACTCTAAGCAATATAACCATACTATAATATGTTAAAACTGAAATACCAAGAATTAAAGATGGTGTGAAAATGTAACAGCATCACAATATGGCTCAACAAACGGCTTCAGAGGGTTCAGTTCTAGCTTTACCTATATGATAAGCATCTTATTACATGGATGGGCAGACCCAAGCTTAAAGCCATTTCAGCCAACATTTTCTAAACCTTTTAATCTTTCAGACTTTGTTGTCACTTATAGTTTATGATTAGAAATCCAATCTTATAGAACTTGGTTCTGGACAAAAATAGGAGGTGAATAAACTGGTTCTCATCTCATTACTTATAAAGATGTTTCAAAACTGAACAACATTTTTGTGCTGTTATGAAGCAGCTTTTACACTTGGACTACGGTTTGAAAAACTTAAATGCGACCCCTGCTCTGACTTTCTGTCTAAATAACGTGACAGAAAGCATTTCTAAGTTTTGCCAGAGATTAATTTTTATTTGATCTTAAAGCCTTAATTATTTGCAAATTATACAAAAGTGTTAATTTTTCAATATTTATGTGAGCAAAAGACAGACTCAAAGAAATACTTGATTAATTTGTAATTATCATCCTTTAAACAGAATCTAAATTTAGCTGAAATTGACAAGAAAATATGCAAATGATCCCAGCATCAGCTCAACTAATTTGTTTCCTGTATCAAACAAAGGGAGCTGAGCTGCTTATATGCTGCTTTACACGTTTGCAAAGGAGCAAAGTTCAAGACTAAAGTCTGTTGTTTAATAAGATACTGGCTGATGAAGCTGCATCTGTTTGTGATGCAAGAGGAGAGCTAACTTTAAAGCGATAAAAATCTGGGTTGACCTGACAAGTATCTAGAATTGGCTGCTTTTATTTATGAGCATGTGTTTGTAGAACATTTTTCCTTTCATCATACCTTGGCTGCCTGATTTCCATCTTCTCTGGAATTCATATAGCTTTGATTTCTACACTGTAAAAACAAATCATTTGTAAATTCTGTGTTTCCCACCTCAGCTACTCTCCTGACTGGCACCTGTGCATTCATCCGTTTGTGCAGCCTCCATATGACGGCAACCACCTGCCAAAGGTGTTCCACAAACCAATCACCAGCCCTCAGCTATTTATTTTCCTCTTGATACCTGGCCAACATGCAACTGTGCAAAATTGCTTATTCTCCTTTTTGCACAATGTAAAAACAAGCTGGAGAAAAAAAAAATTACTTTAGTCTTTTCTTGAATGCAACTCTGCCTATTTATTACATGCAGCATGTGGCAGCTTGGTAAATATTGCAGAGGAAAGCGGGGTATGAGATTCAAGTTCCCCTCTTGTGATTTTTTTTGGGTTACAAGCCCCATGGAGGGTGAAGCAACAGAGCAGTTTGGGGGCAAGTAGGCAGCATGAGAGTACAGCTGTGTTGTGGTGGGACCATCTGTGTGTTTACACAGAGTGTGTTTGGTGGAAATGCACTCAAGGGTGTAAGAAATAACCATCCACACAGCCACATACATAGTTTCAAACTACGATCCACTATTTCAGGAATCTAAATTCCCCACAGGGTCCACAGCAACATTATGATGCATTCTTCTTCCTCCCCAGCTGGCACATTACAAAAAAAAAAAAAAAAAAAAAAAAAAAACAGAACACTGCTTCTTTTGATGGTCACACTCCTTGTCACTTCCTCACATAACATCCAGCATCACTTCTAAACTCCATCTCACCTGTCTAGTACATACTGTTGCGTTTACTGTCCCCATAAGCTCCACCCTTTCCTCCAGCTGCTGGTTCTCCACCTGCAGGGCTAGTTTCGTCTCATGTGAATCTGTTATTGATGCTCTCCAGTGAAAATTTATGTGCATGCATAATTCAGCACTTCTGAAGAGGGGTTTTTTCATCTTGTCACAGAGCTGATTCAGTTCTAAGGCTTTAAAATCTCTTTAGTTTTTGTTAAATCTGTCAAGTCAAATGGAGGTGTTTCAGCAAAAATAAATTTAGGAGTGCATTATTCCCTGGTTGGAATCTGCTGAATGAACAGAAGCTTCATTTCTGATTGACAAGCTTGTGTGATGTGGAGCAGCCTGGGTTGGATATCACATGTGCAAGCATGTGAGCACATCCTAAGACATATATAGGGCTGAATTTTGTAACCAACAAGAATAGACTCTTTGTTGTGCACGTGACCAGATTCATGTCGTTAAATGACGTGTGTTGTAAAAATATTTATACTTATTCACAACTTTAGTCAGCTGTTTTTACTAAAAATATCCATTCAACATGAAGGAAATGAGGACACGGCAACTTTTCCACATTAACCACACCCATTTTTCATTCCTGGGGCCACATGAGAAGAAAGTTCTGCTTGGCTGATGTGTAGAGAACAACCGTCCTCAGAATGAAGTTATGTTTTATTATAATGAACCCAGATTACAAAATTACACAGTTTACAATGTAAAACGTCATCATAGACTAGCGCCCCCTGTGGTCACACATTCTGATGGGTCACAGATTTTGTTGTAATACTGAAAACTGCTGAATGAATGAGGCCCAGTTTGATGGGGAAATTGCCTTTGGAATGACTGATCTTACATTGAAGGACTGTGTTCCCGATCGTGGGCCACAAGCTGTAAGTAAAAACAAATTAACAAAAAGATGTTGAAGGTTTTTTTTGATAGTTTGTGTGTGAGCAACAGTCAAACTAAAGGAATGAACCCACACTTACTCTACCTGAATGCTACCAGCAGCTAACAAACATGATGGTGACCAGAAAGTTAGTCATCAAAGCTTTAAATAGAAAATACTGTAATGCATTTTATTGAAATCGTTACATTTGGAAATGTGCAGTGAGTAACATTCATTTTAGCATGCATTGTAACTTTCATGAAACAGTAGATAGATGCCCCCCATCCATGCACCAATGCTCTGGGCTTAATGCACCTAAGCATTGGTGCATAAAGCCCAGGTTAAAAACATCCAAGCGATTAGCCACATGAAACAGTGAATAGGGTAGATGTTAGAAACATAACGGACTATAGGTGGAAAGTTAAAGTACCAAACATATCCGTCCTGCTGCAACTAGTGTTCTCTTTATGGGTCCGATTTGGGTTGTAAAATATATGGTTGTATGTTTTTTGTTGACATTATTGACTGAGTAACTTTGGTTTGTTTATGAGCTCTGCTGCAGTTTCTATGAGGATGTATGCGCTCCTGACAACTGCTTTCAATAGCTGACCAATCAGAAACGCTCGCAATCTCTTTCTGCTTGTTTCTGGCAGAAGCTAGTCTGAGGGCCTACAGCAAGGTTCAATGTAACATAAATATAGGGGTTTTGAGAAAATGCTTGAATAATTCCAGCCCTTGTCGACTCTCATAATAAAAAAATTTAGCCAAAAATATGAAAAATGGAGCCACTTTAACGTTGTGTGTATCATATTTCATACATGCAGTTTCTAAGAATTTTTTGCATCACTTTAGTGTAAAAATGTTGTTCTAATCCCTGTTGTACAGTCACATATTTAGCTTCTGCCTCCTAGTGGACATCTTTTGCACTACAACAATAAGTTATAAGGGTCATAAAAATCCAATTTATTCCTATTTTTTGTGAGGTATGGTTTTAGATATTTTAAATACTATAATTTGATGTTTTACCATGATAAAATCTAGATCTGTCTTCCTTCAAAACAAAATATTCCAAATGTATTTACTCATTGACTTCATTAGCATGTTTAGCTGAAAACATTGAGCATGTGGTAGATATTTTTGATGGATTTTTTTTATGAAATGTATACTCTGGAAAAATATATTAAAATCACATTTTGTGTTCACAGGCTGTTCCAACATACACATGTTAACATGAAGGTTTCATATCTCCAGATGCAGTCAGTCACTTTGAACCAGCATTTAATGAGTTCAAGTTTTCTGACTGAAGGGCTATTTTCATTATTTGTATGATTCAAGGCACTCTGTCACTTCATGAGCAAGAACCCAGATTTGTGTAAACATTTTTTGGATTATTCTTAACACCATCGCTTCCTCACCAAAGGGAAATAGGGGAGGGGGGGCAGCTTTAACAAATCAAATTCTACACACAAACAAAGCAATCCCCCAAACAATTACAGAGCAACTCAGAAAGAGATGTGATTTTTCATTTCAGGGAAGCAAGCAATCAGACGCAAATAATGAGTACATTATATTGTTTGTGAGCAAAAGTAATTTGTGTCATGTCTGGGAGAAAACATCTATTAGAATATCCTAAAATAAAGAAAATAATGAGTGCACTCGACAGTAAAACAGCATTGTCTCCTGACAGAGCAGGTCAGAGTGTGAAAGGGTATTTTCAGCCGTGACTGTTTAAATTACTTGTGTTACTTCTTGGTTCGCTCCACAGCTGTTAGCTCGTCGGTTTCTGGCCAACATTTGATTTCCTTACCCCACTCCCTCTGTTAATAACCTCTCTTGACTGTCTACCTTCATGTCATCACCACAGGGCATAACATTTGGTCTCTGTCTTCCTTCCTCTCATCCTCCAGTTCATCAAGACCTTTCCATCTGTGCCTACACCTGTCCAGAGAGTGTAACACACAAGGCTGGAAGCTGCCAAAAAAAGTGACACAAACCTGTCTTGTCAGCTGAATTCTTCTTCTTCCTTAACCCTCTGGGCAAGGTGAGTTTGTTTGTAGCACATTTCCTATACAACACATTTCAAAGTGATTAGCATAAAAGATTAAAAGCATTACAGAAAGCTTCTACTGGATCTCAGCACTGCGTTTGAACATTAAGCATGAAACATTAAACTCCTAGTAGCAAATATGATGAGCACCAGGCCAACGGCTAAGTTCAAACTACAAACGTTGGTGTTCATTTTGGATTTTTTTTTTGTCAAATCCTATTTTTTTTATGTGGTTGTTAACATTACGAGCATAATTACAGCCCATAAGCAATCAGCATGTGCAGACCATCCATAACCACAGGCTTCAGCTCCCACTCGCATGCGCAGAAGATCAATAAAAAATGCGTCGGCTATTTAAATTAGTTTCCGTGGACAGAAAGTAAGGTTGTTGACCAGTGGAAATATCCCACTGGTTTAACCTTTCGCCTGTAGCTGGGTCGTTACAGAGTGACGTCATCATGGCATGAATTCTGACTGGGGCCACTTGACTGCTCAGACCGCAGTCACATTGTAAAAGACCCTACCCATATCAGATTTAAAACCACATATAAATGTGATCCAGTTCCGATTTTAAAGTATAAAATATCCATGTGATTCATTCTGTTCACACTGTCTTGAAAGACTTTCACCTGAGTCACTTTGGGGAGAAAAAAAAGGTTTTTCGGGCTGAATTTGTCTGCAATCAGAACCTGCATGTCTCCAGAGAGAGAACTTAAACCTGTCATCACTTTCCACCATTATGTGGCACACATGTGACTCACCTGAATCAATATCACTGTGTGTAAGCCAGAAAATGGGAGTGTTAAAGATGGCCGGGCCTGTCAAAGAAAAAGGAGTCTGGAATTGGATTGAAAGATATTAAAGGTTTATTAAAATGATAAGAACAAAGGGTAAAATACAAAGTTGCAACAATGGAGAGGTTGGACAGAGATCTGTTCAGGTCAGATGTCTGTACACAGTGATGTTCAGGTCAGATGTCTTTGGTACACAGTGACCTGTATACCAAAGAGACATGAGTTTACAGCTGGCACATTGCTAGATACATAACATCTCTGAAATGATATTCTTGTTATAGGGGTTGGGTGCAGTGTGAACTGGGCTGTGGCCGGTGGCGGGGACCCTGGCGGTCCGGTTGCAGAAACTGGTTCTAGGGACGTGAAACGTCACCTCCCTGGCGGGGAAGGAGCCTGAGCTTCCAATTAGATATAGTTGGACTCACCTCGACACACAGCTTGGGTTCTGGAACCAATATCCTTGAGAAGGGTTGGACCTTGTTCCACTCGGGCATTGCTTTCGGTGAGAGGCGCAGAGTGGGTGTGGGCATACTGCTTGCCTCCCGGCTTGGAGCCTGTACATTGGAGTTCGCCCCGGTGGACGAGAGGGTAGCCTCCCTCCACCTCCAGGTGGGGGAACAAGTCCTGACTGTCATTTGTGCTTATGCACCGAGCGGCAGTTCAGAGTACCCACCCTTTTTGGAGGCCCTGGAGGGAGTGTTGGAGAGCACTCCTCCTGGGGACACCCTCGTCCTCCTGGGCGATTTCAATGCTCATGTTGGCAGTGACAGTGAGACCTGGAGGGGTGTGATTGGGAAGAATGCCCCCGACCCCCACCCCCCGGATCTGAACCAGAGTGGTGTTCTGTTGTTGGACTTCTGTGGTTGTCACGGATTTTCCATAACGAACACCAGGTTCAGGCATAAGAGTGTCCATATGTGCACGTGGCGGCGGTGAGGAATGCCGTCAAGCTGAAGGAGTCTTACAGGGCCTTTCTGTCCTGCGGGACTCCAGAAGCAGCTGACAGGTATCGACAGGCTAAGCGGAACGCAGCTTTGGTGGTTGCCAAGACGAAAGCTCGGGCATGGGAGGAGTTTGGAGAGACCATGGAAAACGACTTTCAGACAGCTTCGAAGAGATTCTGGTCCACCATCCAGCGTTTGAGGAGGGGGAAGCAGTATTCTGTCAACACTGTTTGAGGTGGGGATGTGTGGCTGCTGACCTCGACTCGAGACATCGTGGGTAGGTGGGGGGAATACTTCGATGACCTCCTCAATCCTACCAACATGTCTTCCGAGGAGGAAGCAGTGCCGTGGGACTCCATGGTGGGCTTGCCCATCTCAGGGGCTGAGATCGTTGAGGTGATCAAAAAGCTCCTCGGTGGCAGGGCCCCGGGGGTGGATGAGGTTTCTTAAGGCTCTGGATGCTGTGGGCTTGTCTTGGCTTACACGCCTCTATTGCATCGCATGGGCATCGGGGACAGTGCCCCTGGACAGGCAGACTGGGGTGGTGGTCCCCCTCTTCAAAAAGGTGGATCGGAGGGTGTGCTCCAACTACAGGGGGATCACACTCCTCAGCCTCCCCGGGAAGGTCTATTCAGGGGTCCTGGAGAGGAGGGTTCGTCAGATAGTTGAACCTCGGATTGAGGAGGAGCAGTGTGGTTTTCGTCCTGGCCGTGGAACAGTGGACCAACTCTATACCCTCTCCGGGGTCCTTGAGGGAGCATGGGAGTCTACAGCCAGTCTACATGTGTTTTGTAGATCTGGAGAAGGCGTTCGACCGTGTCCCTTGGGGACTCCTGTGGGGGGTGCTCCGGGAGTATGGGGTACCAGACCCCCTTGTACGAGCTGTCCAGTCCTTGTACGACCGGTGCCAGAGCTTGGTCCGCATTGCCGGCAGTAAGTCGGATTAGTTTCCGGTGAGGGTTGGACGCTGCCAAGGCTGCCCTTTATTACCGATCCTGTTCATTACCTATATGGACAGGATTTCTAGGCGCAGTCGAGGCGTTGAGGGGATCCGGCTGGGTGACCTCAGAATTTGGTCTCTGCTTTTTGCTGATGGCGTGGTTCTGTTGGCTTCATCTGGTCTTGATCTCCAGCTCTCGTGTGAAGCGGCAGGGATGAGAATCAGCTCCTCAAAATCTGAGACCATGGTTGTCAGCCGGAAAAGTGTGGAGTGCCTTTTACGGGTTGGAGCGTGAGATCGACCGACGGATTGGAGCGGCGTCTGCAGTAATGCGGACTCTGCGGCGGTCTGTCGGGGTAAGGAAGGAGCTGAGACAGAAGGCGAAGCTGTCGATTTACCGGTTTATCTTTTCTCCTACCCTCACCTATGGTCATGAGCTCTGGGTAGTGACCGAAAGAACGAGATCACGAATACAGGTGGCTGAAATGAGTTTCCTCCACAGGGTGGCTGGGCTCTCCCTTAGAGATAGGGTGAGAAGCTCGGTCATCCGGGAGGGACTCAGAGTAGAACCACTGCTCCTCCACATCAAGAGGAGCCAGATGAGGTGGCTCAGGCATGTGGTTAGGATGCATCCTGGACGCCTCCCTGGTGAGGTGTTCTGGGCACGTCCCATCGGGAGGATGCCCCGAGGGATGCTCAGGACACGCTGGAGATATTATATCGCCCACCTGCTCTTGGAACGCCTTGGGATCACTCCTGATGAGCTGACAGATGTGGCTGGGGAGAGGGAAGTCTGGGCTTCCCTCCTTAGGCTGCTGCCTCCACGACCCGACCCCGGATAAACGGAAGAAGACGGTAGACGGTTAATCCTAATTAATGTCTAGATTACATTTCTTCATGTTCATCGCCTCCTTATTTATCCCAACACCAGGTTACAAATGATTCACCTCTCAAAAAGCACAATTTGTTTTACAATCCAGCAGATTTTAAATGTAACTCATTCATACAATCATCAGCGGCCATGTGAGTCACAAAGACAAACTTGATCATGTGTTGCACACTTGAATAAGGACTCATTGTATTGTCTTTGCTAGTTTTTATTCTGGTCGGCTGTTGCAAGAGAACATGAAGACAAATTAGCAGACATCCACCATTTTCAGCCGTCAGCACTGAACTAACGCTGTGCATACTGTTTCCCATTAAACACTCACAACTTTGTTCTAAATACAATTGCTGTACTTTCTCTTAGTTAAAGAGTTCATTCAGTTAAAGGTAAATGCATATTACAACTATTCACAAGCAACCCTTAGTCCCGCTTGCCCTGACCAACCGATGGCTTAGCTTGTAGCTGCTTCCAGCTGACTACATTTAGCAAACTTGCTCCTATTCAAACATTAGGGAATAAATGGCCCACTTTCCCACATTCTCAGTGACTCTTCTTCTATCTATTACATATATACATTTGTGAATATTTACCTGTTCCAAGAGAACATGAGCACACATTAGCAGACATCCACCATTTTTAGCCGACAGCACTAAACTAATGCTGTGCATGCTGAACTAGGAGTGTTCACTGCATGACATGCCCCCTTGCCATTACAGCCATTACACCATTAATAACCTCAAATAAAATAAATAACTGGTTGGGGGGGTTGCCTGTGTTCAACCTGTGCTTCCACAATGTTTTTAGTCGGAAAGGTGTGTCACCAGTAAAAGGACTCCCACTTGCTTGTGTGAACAGCATTTGTTGCACATCTGGTCCAAACTGTCCTGTGTCGCCCTGGAAACTCTCTGAACTCAACGTGTGAAAAGATTTTGTATATTTTATTTTGTTTCTGGTAACTTAAGTTTGGTTTCCATCAGCTCATTCTTTTCTAGCTTCCTCTGGAACATTTGCTTTGAGTTTCAGCTACATGTTTTTTAACTTCTAAATATTCAGCATTTAGTAAAAATTAGTGAAAAACATTCTCAGTGTCTCCATTCCCCCTCAAGTCGACAAGGCATTTTGATTCCTCTTTATTTTTAGTTTAACTTCTCTTTTTAGCCACAGCATACAGCTTCTTTTTTTTAACTGATAAAAAACAACTAGCTGGTGAAAATATTGAACATTCAGCAGCTAAAACAGTATTGTCCTCTCAGGAGTTGCTTCGGGAGAAAAAAGTTTTAGTGTTACCAGGTGGGGAGAAAAAACAAACTAACAATGAATGCCAAACTGCCAACATGTTTAACAAGCAAATGCTTCCAACTCATTCTGCTGCACTCAAGTGACAAAACTTCATTTAATTAAAGGATTGTACATACCTCTCACAGCAGTACACTACATATTTACAAACTTTATCAGATTTGATGGTTTAGTCACACACTTTTCAAGTAGTCTTTTTTAACTTTCACAAAAGTGGGAATGAAATTGTGCAAAATGTACAAAACTGTGCAAATTACCTTGTCTGGCTGTGATTCTCTCTAGGTGCTCAGCACCCCTAAACCTCAGATCCTAGAATCGCCCCTGCCAACTCAAATCTCTTTAAAGATTTTGTTCCCATCTTTGTTGGTCTTATTTCCTTTTCCTGGCATCTTATGCAGCAGTTCGGTCCAGACAATGATGAGGGTGAGTCGGTCTTTGAATCTTGCTGTATGGCACAGTTATGGGAAGTTGCTTTGTTGCTGTACAGTAGTTACCACACAAACTACACTCTTACTTGCAGCAAAGGGTATTGGTGGGGTATTACGGTAAATGACAGCAGTCAGAGCTGAAAAATTGAAGGGTCAAATCATATTTAGCCTAGAAATTATTGTGGATGAGAGAACCCAGCTTGGGAGTCGAGTTGATCAAATTGTTTAGACACCAAATAGAAATGGCTATAAAATTCTTTATGATCTGGAAAAAGACATGAAGATGTGTTTTTTTTTTTTTAAAAAAAAAAAAAAAAGATTTCTATAAAATAAAAGGATATCTTTTAAAATATTTCTGTCTTTGACAGTCCTAAGATATGAACAGCTGGAGTCATCCAGTAAATGTAAACATATGGAAGATGGAAGGATATTTTTTTTCCTGCATTCAATCAAACATTTAAATGAAAATTATTTTGTTCCAAATGCATCTCAGTTCATACACTGACATTTAAAGTCTTCACATCATATAAAAGAAAAATGAAAGAGGACATTTTCTGACCTTAAAGCAGGACATGTTTGAAGTTGTTCCCTTAAACTAAATACATTATTAAAATTTTTCCTTGTTATATTAAATTTTAGGTTGTTGAAACACATATATAAAATGTGGTTTAATCCAAAGTTGTAGTTTGAATTGATGCTTTTGAAACACTGAATTTTTGTGGTCATTGTTTACAAGTAGCTTTAAATGATGTAGATCTGCCACAAAACAATTGTTTAAAAAATATCACCTCAGTTTAAAACCTTCATATGCTCATGCAGAGAAATCACTTAGTTTTAGTTGCTTCTGAGATTCATCTTCCTGTATTTTCCTCTAAATATGATATGAGCAAAGTCAAATTATAACTAATTTATTCTTATTTGGTCAAATAGTTCCCCAGAAATGAACGGAAAATCTGCATTTCAGTGCTAACAATAAAATGCTCATTTAATTAGCACATTCAGCATGCAGCATGTTTATTTGGATATTTAAGAGGGCAGTTTGATTTTTCATGTGCATATAAATCATTCATCAAAGAGCAGCTTTCAAAGCCCATTCTGTACAAGAGATGACGTTATTGTAGGTCTCCTCCCTGGGGTAAAAGATCAGTTACAGTTCTGCTAAGAGAGTAAAAGTAAAATTACAGAGGTTTTCAAATCATTTTCACTTATCTAGAGTTGTGTGCATGCCGGAATAAATGTAAAGACAGCGTAATGCACTGCTTTTGTGCACCTGGCAAACCTTTAGTCTGTCTTCATTATGAACTCCAAGTAACTACAGGGAGAGATGATGATGCACAGAGCGTAGGCACATGCATGAGAAAGGCCCTGAATGCCAAGGTGAAATATTTCATCTACTGCCATATGAAAAATGAACTAAACCTTCATTTAATTTCAAGGTTTTACATATCAGTCAAGTAAATAATAACCTGGGCTCTACAAGGCCTTGAGATCGGATAAAAACAACCTCGGATCAACGTTGAGTGCTTTAATTCACACTTTACTCACTGTTGGTCATAATTCCTTTAGCACAAACAAGGCAGATATGCAGAATTCACGCGTAAAATATAAATTCCACCTACTACTTCCATATAACTTAAGTAGTAATCAGCTTTGGAAGTGTTGGGTATAACTGTAACAGTAGTGTTGGTTACTAATGCTCCAATGCAGAGATGTCCAGCCCTCAGGGTCCACATCCTGAATATATCCCTGCTCCAATACACCTGACTCACATTAAACAGTCATTGTGTAGAGCTTCATAAGTTGTTGGATCCTTTAAATGCAAGCAAGGTATGTTGGAACAAGGATGCATTAAAAACCCTCTAAGGCCTGGTGTTTGGCAGCCTTGCTCCTATGCGTTGTCTAAATAAGGAAACTCAGTTACTATATTACTGTGTGGTACATTTGTCCGTTGCTTGCTAAATGATTAAATCAGGCCGGCAGCTGTGGGCTTCTTCCTGTTTACCGGTGATGCAGCATGACAAGGGCAGTGTTGGCAAGTGCGCTTGTTCGGCTTGTTTTCCTGTGAAGTCACCTCACCTGCCATCCACCTGTTTGTGGGGTTTTTTCTCCTCAGTGTAGTTGCTTATTTGGACTCCTCTCCTCCCTTTCTGAAGCTCTCCTGATTCTCTCACAGATATTCATAATAAAGCAAAAACCTCTACATGTGAAACAGGGAACTTTAACCCAGCAGTAACAAGTGTTCACAGCCCAGTTTCCTTAACTGTGGCACATAGCGACAACTTCCATGAATGACACAAGAAATGTCCATTTAAAAAAAGTATATAATCAGATTAGGAAAAAGAAATGTCATGCAAAACTGTTATTAAGTTATAATGACATTAATTGGAACATTTTTCTTCTAAAAAATAGCTAAAAAGTTATGCTGAACGGTAACAGATTAGGCTACTAATGGGTTGTTGCAAATACGTGCATTTAACTACTCATCATCAGTATGAACACCTCAATAAAGTTTTTTCCAGTTCAGGTGGGTGTTGGAATGATGCTAAAGAGAAAAAGTCATCCTGGAGAAGCAACTACTGATACCCATCCATCTGGGAAGGGTTAGAAGTTCATAGATTATTTGGAGTTTAACTATTTAGACAAGATGTTCACTCTGAAGTCAAACTGGTCTTCTTTCAACTGGAAAGTTGGTGGATCGATTCCAGGCTTCCCCTGACTACGTGCCGAAGTGTCCTGGGACAAGATGCTGAACCCCGAGTAGCCCTCTGATGTACCAATCGGGTGTGAATGAATGGGTGAATTCATTATAGTGTAAAAAGCTTTGAGTGGTCAGCGTGACTGGGAAAAGTGCTGTATAAGTCCATTTACCATTTTACAAAGAAAAAGCAGGAAGTCCAAGAGTCTCCGTCTCTTCAGGCTTCACATCGCGTGTTACATGTTCTCGAGTTGCAGTCCTGAAGGTTTTAGATGATTTTCTGCTCTAACCTGCACACCTTATTCAAATTAAATGGGTTTAACAGTCTATCAAGTTCTGTTCAATGACCCATTAATTTGAAACCGGGAGCATGTAAATCTTGCAGGACTGCAGCCTTCACGAATGTCGTTTGCAGTCCCAGCAGTCATTGAATGGACCACAAACACCTGTGTAAACCGAAGCTTTCCAGAAGCATACTAGATCTGATGAAGTGTCTTCCGCTGAATGACCTACTTCAGACATTAGTGTTCACTCAGACTGAGCAAAACCCAGCAGACTTCATTAAGAGCAAATATCTATTCTTGCATTCAGCACCTATATAGCTTGAGGCTTGCAGCAACATGGCAGTAAGCTAAAGTGGTTGTTGGCAGACACTCCAGTTTTCTTCACTTACAGTCGCTCATAAGTGTTTTTTTAAAATTCAGCCTGGGAGTTGATGCTTTATGTTGCAACAGCTAACAAGAACAAGCTGAATTTAAATAAGCAGTAAGTAAGTAGTGGGCATCTGTTTTTCTGAGTAGAAACAAATGAAGCAGGAAAACCAAATCTCAGCTCTTTAAGCGACTTTTGAATCCATTCTTAAGAACTTTTAGATGCAGATTTTCTTTTATATTTTATGGAAACATGTTCTACAACAGACATAACTCTGACGTCCTGAGCAGAATTCTGCTCTCCACCTTCATACAATAATCTTCTGAGTTTTATTCAGCATATCTCTGTGTGTCAAATGTAGGAGCACAGCAACAAAACATACCAAGTATCATCCATGTTAAATAATGCTGAGTTATGCTTCACGTCCTGTAAAGGTTTGCATTTTTCTTAACTGAAAACATTACATTGCACTTAAAAGTGTGGATGTGGTACATTTTTTTTAAACCATTAACACTCAGAAACAATGTTCCTGAAAAATGAACAAAAGCAGAAGAGATTAAAAGTTGCTAAAAATGCTGGAAATTAGAAAAAAATATTTAGAAAAAAAGGATAAAGAAAAATACTTACATTAACTAGTAACATTAAAAAATATATGTTATAAATATCAGAATTTCAAGTTAATGTGGTATATAAAAATCATTTTGTCAAGTAGGCTTCATAAGATACTAAAAGTAGTGGGTTTTATACTTATGAAGTCATATTTAGTCATTTTTCACATGAGTCATATTTGTTTAGGTGTGTTTTATTTATGTACTTGTACAAAAACTCTAAAAGCTGTTTTCATAAAACCTCTGAGACAAAAGCAGGTGGTTATTCATTCAGATTCTGGGGCATGACAAGTAGCTGCTTCTGTTTTAATCATTATGATTGTTAGTTTCTTTATATAAAGTCTGTGAGCTAAATGCATCAAGAAGAAGGGTTGTCTCACCTACAGCTCTTTTGATGTGTTTCACCCATCTTACACAATTACTCAATATGCAATGAGATGATAGACCAAAGGGAGATAAACTCTGTATATGTGGCAACTTTCATACTTGAGAACTTCGTTTATTGGTTGGAAATTTTACTTTTATCTGGAACTTTAACAAGCAAGGGATTAAATTACAGATGTAAATTAAATTAAACTGTTATGGCAACAGCATAATGCAATTTGGCTCAACATGATCCATAATAAACTTTTCCTTATAGAGATGTTATTTTACCACTGATGTAGTTTGAGGGGATGGTTTAAAATTCAAACATATTGCTAGACATGGTGAGGATAGCTTCACATGATTTATAGCAAGTATATAAAAACAAATTTCCTACTTTTCCAGGAATAAACCTTTCTGTGCAGCAGAAACAATGGGACTCACACAAGGTTGTGACGGTGCAGCAGTGAGAGACAATGGTCTGTGTTTCAGACAGCCTTCTTCCTGAAATACCTCTAACAGTTTTATCTCTGTGATTCTTTCTTTTAGTCAGGACTCGAGGTACAGGCAAACACAAGTGAGATTACATTGTGAATGCAGTTATTTCTAAAAATATTCTGAAATAATGAAGCAGCTGTGGGTGACTCAGATGTTCGTGCCCTTTTTCTTTCCTCTCTCAGAAGTTAAAAAGTCAGACACTTCCTAAAGTCTCTGGTGGAACATCCAATTTTCTTTCAAGTCATTTGCCTCCAGTCAATAAATGTAATATCAACTTGAAATGTAGACAGCTACAACTTAACTTGTATAACAGCTCTAACTCTAAAAATAAAAGACACCCCACCACATCTTATAAAGTTAACTCCTGGAAAAAGTTGTTCAGCATTGCACCACTCCAGTGTGGTCATAGATTATAAAAACAAAGCCTATGCAATTGGAAGCATCCCCAATCCTCCTATTCCCCAATCCTTGAATAGACACAATGCAATAATATTAAGCCGCACATGTAATACCCTGCAACCATAATAACAAGCCATCTATCATATTTGTTCATTGAGCCTCACTGAAGTTAATAATGAGGAAGGTAGATTGTAAACCTTAACTAATTGGAATTTCCACCAGGCAGGTATGATGTCATTTCCAGATGCATCCTGGGGTCACCACCTGTCATTTGCAGTTGATTTGATGTTAATCTGACAAATATTTCCAGAGACATTGTCAAAACAGTTATTTTTCAGCTACGAAGCTCAACCTGGTGTCAACATACTGAACAAGGCAGGTATAATGGATGACAGGTTGCATCCTGAGGACATGACCTTTTGTCTGCACTTGATTTGAAGTCATTGAGACAAATAGGTCCAGAGCTACAGTCAAAAATATGATTTTTTTTTTTTTTTTTTTTTTTTTTTGTGCATGAAGCGCCACCTCGTGGGGGAAACATAATTCCAAGATTCGTGAAATTCCACACAGGTCGTCCCTTCGGTGTCCTAAACAGATATACTGAGTATCAAAATCCAATCATAGAAATTGTTTGAGTTATCGCATTTACACGAAGGATATCCGGCAGGAGTCGAGGCAAAACCATAATAACCCTGACACTCCACATCCGGGGATATAATTAGGAAAACATTTCAAACATGTTCAATTGGATAGTACCTGTCAACAATTAGTCCTGAAAGATAATGCCCGTAGCTAAGTCTCTTTTAATGATTATGAATTGCAGCTTTTCTAAGTCAATTCCCTATTGAGTGCATCTTCTGAGCCTTTCAGATCCCACGACGTCTCTAAGGATGTGCACATGCATGCATTTGTAGAATAACAAACTCCTCACTTCCAGACCTCACTAGAGCAGGAACGGTTCCTCACACAGGGAGAGCTCTGTGTCTCTGCACATCATCTGGGGAGAACTTTTTTTTTTTTGTTTTTGTCTTGTCCAGCATTATAGCAAGTAGAATGATGGTCCACCGGATGTCTTGTGCTAAACTAATTTATTTTCCTTTATGGAGCTTTGACCAAATAAGGCCTTTCTGTTTTTTATTATTATTATTTTATTAATTTGTCTCTTGTTGAATTTAAATTATGCTGGAACTGACAAGAGGCGAGATGAGGAAAAGCGTGTAGAGATGGGAAATGAGACAAGGATACACCACATAGAAAGTAATGGCATCACCTTTTGAATCTAAACAAAGCAAATGAGCAACACATATGTAAAAGCCACATCCAACATCAACAAGAAAAACAAAGCAGATAACCATCAGCAGTACCTAGAAAAAGACCCAACTTGTTTTAATTGTCTTGTCTGACTGAGCCTGAATGGTTGTTTATCTCTCTGTGAAGGACTGGCGACCTGTTCAGAATGTAACCCTGCTAGCTTCTATCAGGAATTAGTTAAGAAAATCATTCTCACTTCTTAGTCTCTTAGTGTAACATTATCAAATCTTTAGCTACTCAGCAGAAGTGTAGTCAATCGTGATTAATCGCAGCATTTCTACAGCAGTTCTCTGCTGTTTACTGTATTTTCTGTGTTGGGAAAGGATGTGCACATGCATGCATTTATCCATCCATCCATTTTCTGTATCTTAGTCCAATTCAGGGTCGTGGGGAATCTGAAGCCTATCCCAGCAATAATTTGTAAAAAACCAGAAACAACTTGCTTTTAGACTCTGAACATACTACTTTTTCTCTCTCCCAGAGGTGCAAGAAGAGACTTTTGTTTTGTCACATCCCTGCATTGGGAGCTCTGCCTGCTGAGTACATTTCTTTTATACTTAAAAAAAAACATCTGTATTTTTGTAAAATGAAGTGATGACCCCCTGAATCTATCTTGGGACCCCAGTTGTTACAAGGTGATGGGGTTGGACCCAAAGAACTGGCAGAGTTGCAGTAAAAAATTTAATTTTACTGTCCAAAAGGTGATCCAGAGAGGTGGTCAGTATGGTGGGCAGATGGGTGGATCGGGCCGGAGGCAGAGTCGTGGAGGCAGGCGTGGCAGGAGATGGTGTGGAGAGGTGGGTCCAAGAGATTGTGTTGTTCGTTCAACAATCCACCGTTGAATGTAGGAAGGTTCGGCCAGGATATACTGCTGGTGGGATGATTTGATGCATGGCAGCTGGGATGAGGAGATGAGCTGCAGCTGGTATGAAGACTGGTGAATGAGAGCCACGCCTTCACACACACACACACATAGGGAAACGGGGAACGGCAGGGCCAATAGTCCCAATACAAATGACACCAGTGGAGCTTGGGACCCTCTGAGAGTGATTGATTGTTTTTCCAATATTATTTGTGCAGTAGTTTTTAACAACATGGCATGTATAATAATGTGTTTGGGGGTTTCAGCATTTTATTGAGTCCTTGTATGTTTCAGTCCTTCAGCTATCGCCAACATGTGTTTTATACTGAGTCCAGTTTGTGTCCATTTTGCTCTCTTGGGTTCTTAGTTTGTGTCTATTGATTTAAGGCATAGCAAGTCGTGCCATCATTCTGTGCATTTCTCCTAACGTGCAGTGCATCATGGTTCGAAACGTCTCACTCCAAGTCATCGCATGATAACGTTTCATCACAGAAGATATTGCAACTTTTTTTTATCAGGAAGCTGCTCTGATTTGTTAACAAAACTCTCATTTGAGACATCTCCGTGCAAATATGGTCAGTGTTATCTGAAATTAAATAGAGTTTTATTGCATATATCAAACTGGACTTTGATGTGTTTCTCACTTTTTCAAGCGCTTGCTTCATGTAACCTAACGCTCATGTCATGCATCATGGAGTTGGGCATTTGTAGAGCAAAGGCAACCAAAATAAACTCCTTTTTATTAAAAAGGAAATGAAAAGCTGCAGTCTTGAGGTTGGACTTGTACCTTGAGCATTTGCTTCATTATTTTTGTAGTGGCCTTACTTCATGCAAATTCTCTTCATGCTGAAGAGGTAAGGCTCTTGAGTTTAAACAGACAATTAGGGTTAGGTTCTCTTTTCCCGTCCTCCCCTCAAAAAGTTTTAAGCATTCTTTATTTATTGACAAACCTCAACTGCAGATTTTAGAGTCATTTCCTGTGCAATGGAACGTGATGGAAATTCCTTTTCAGTTAGAATATTCTGAAAAATTATATTTCAAGCTGTTTATTCAGTTTCACAAGATTAGAATGATCAAAACAGAAGTCTGCATATATTCTTCAAACCTTTTCTTTAAAGTGAAGTAATCTGTGCTTGTGACCTCTCATGACAGGTTGAATATAACATCAAGTAGTGAGCGATGATTCATTCTCCTAATGTCTTATTTGATTAATTGGAACCAACCTGCAGGCTTAAAGTGACTCAGTATTTCACTGGAACGAGCCAAATCCCATACCTGATAACTTAGCAAAGCAGAAATAAGCTTGCCCCCATTCCATTACTCATCTCACCTTTCTCTCAGGCTTATCTTGTGACGCTGCTGGGGTCTTAATCCCAAGCTTTTCTGACAATGATGTGGATGCTTCCAGCTTTTATGTAGTTTCGCTCCAAGTGACATGTCTTTAAATCCATTTGACACTTGTGTTAAATATGCAAGTTAGGTGTTGTTGTGTGACTCAGCATTGGGAAAATGTATGCTCACATTTGAACTTTATTGAAGCTTCTCTGTGTCTGATGGTTTTATTTTCATTGTTCAACACAGCACCAACACAGGTTCAGGTTGTTGGTAGTGTAATGGTGTGGGGGATATTGTCCTGCTTCACTTTGGGCCCTTTAGTACCAATGTTGCATGAGACCCCACAGCCTACCTGGGTATCGTCGCAGGCCATGCACATTTGTCAATGAGCAATGTGTAGCATCTTCTGATGGAAACTTCCACCACCTGCTTTCTTCAACACGATGATGACTTTACTGTCCTCCGACGGCCTCCACAGTCACCTCATGTCAATTCAGCAGAGCAGCTTTGGGATGTGATGAAAGAGGTTCTCATTATGGATGTGCAGGGACTGTGTGATGCTTCATGTCAACGTGGAGATAAATCTCTGATGGTTTTAGTCAGAACTCCAACTACACATTTACTGTCACTGTTGATCACTTCTCCATATCAAATGAGAGAAATTAAAACCAGTTTCTTTGTGCAAAACCAATCCAGCTTTGTGTTTTTGGTTAGTTTCCTTCGAATGAATGTTTCAGGACTTTCGACTGGATTCCTCGCTTCATGATGAGGACATTAACTTCTCTATTTCAGAAAATTTAATCTTTTTCTTAAGTCAGTCTTTAGTGGAAAGTCTTGTGTTTTAGGTGTTTTGTCTTCTTCTTCTTTCTGTGCATTTGTGAAGTGATTCACACGAGACAAACATTTACAGACAGATGCTTTTTTTTTCCATCTTTCAGAGAACTTTGTGATGTCATTGTTTAAATGTAGACAAAGCGACCAAACCATGATGTTACCATGTTTCACAGATGAGGTGAACATTTTTGTCCAAATGATCTTAGGGGAACTACATGCAGCAGGATGAGTCCATAAAATGAAGAGGTTTCTTGATGGTTGTATTTTAGGAAAAGTCAGCTGTCTTTGTTTTCTTGTCTTCATTTAAGTGGAGTGTTTAGCTGTTTAGCAGCACCTGCATCGCTGGAAGTTGTTAAACTGGCAAAAAGCCTCTTTTGGCATATCACTGAGTCTCTCTGGGCATCTGCTGTATGTGGTAATTATCTGTTTTTGAGGTTATTTTGGATATCTTTGTACAACATTACACACATTATGTCAATCAAACCATTCACGGCATTTCAGTCTACATGTCCACACCCAACTTAAGCATATTTTGTTTCCTTTGTCTGATAAAGTTAGTTGGACATACACACTTTCATTGTGCAGACATCTTTTTTTAACCACTTTACACCAAGTTGGTAGCATCAGTTGAGGTAATTAGTTCTTGTATGGTGTTTCACCTCTCTAGTCTGATTAGCACCAAGAAAGACCTTCCAATCGGCTTCTATTGTGATCAAATTGTCAGAAAAATTGTATGAAGATTTATATGATTTGATATTAAATCATATTTGTCAATAAAAAGAAGAAAAAAGGTCCTCTTTGTTTCACTGGTTCCCTTTTCAGAAATGTTTCTTGTAAACTGTAAATTTTAAAAACCAACCCTAACCCCTTCTTTTATAGGTCAAAGTTGCAACTTGAGAGGCCAAAAGATTTTCTAAATACAGAATCTTCTGCAATCTTCTGCTGCTATACAGAGTGCTCTGCATCATAATTATATTGTAATGAAGACAAATTTCTTGACTTTGATTTTGATGGTTGTTGTATCAAACTTGTTTTTTTTTTTTCTTCAAATAGAAAAAACAAAACATGCGAGTTTTCCATAAACTACACACAGAATAATTACTAATATTAACTATATCATAAGAGTTTTTGCTGAAGTTCTATTACTGGAAAATGTCTACTTTTTAAACACAGATGAACTCAGCAGGTCCAGACACACAGCAAAGATAAGATAAGTATTTATCTTATCATTTGTTCAGATGGTTAGAGTGGAGATCATTGATTTAAACCTATAAAGTCAAACGTATCATATTTGATACATACAGACATTTTACATCACTTTATGGAAGAGACTTTTCTGTTAGTTTTTCTTAAGTGTGGCTTTAAATAGTTAATGCAAGCCAGGGGAAGGATAAACACAGCAAAATGCCCTGCTTGCAGAAACCTTGATGGAGAGACTTACATGCATGCTGAAACAGAATAAAGTACATTACTTAGAATAAATCCAGATGAGCAGGTTCCACAATGATTCAGCAGTGTGTCAGTGTTGAGCTGCAGACGAATATAATAACCTGAAGGGTGAAGTAGAAGTGAAATAGTTTTAAAATGTTACATTTGGTTTTGTTTAATATGAAACTTCTTTAGGTTTTTATTTTGGACTTTGGGCTGGAGGAATATTTTTGTAAAGGTGCATACATAAAGCAGAGTTGAGTTAAATTCAAGTTTCTATTTTTCTTTTCTTCATTTGTGGTTTTCATCATTAGTATAATATATTATAAACATGCCTGTAGTTGTTAATACACTAAGGATACACTGCAATCTCTAGTTTGACTGTGTTAACCACATATATGATTGTTATTGTTGAAAAAAAGGGGGAAAAATAAATCTACTAAACCTGAAGGTGATGTTCCCTTTTCCTATTTATCAAGTTCAGTTCATGATGACAGCGTCCCTGTGTCCCTGACATGTTCTTATGCTGTCTGATGTAGGTATCTCATCTGGCAGGAAGTACATTTATACTTCCTGCCAACTGATATGTTATAGTGTAAGGGTACTTCCTTTCCGCAGTTTCAACTGGGAATCTCTTCAATCAATCAGTCCAAAGAAGGAAGGTTCTGATGTTAATGTTGTAATTGTTACTGTGGCTTCCTGGTTGTTCTAAACTAAACAAACATCCACTTTTTGTGTTTTTTTTATTATTTGTTTTTTGCAGTGGTGGACACCAGTGCTTTCGAAATGTATTTAATTGTGTGTAATCATTTATTGACACATAATTGTGGCCCACCACCTGGTGCAAGTAGTTCCTTTCTTACTAATTGGAAATAACCAAAATGATCTTTAATTGTTTTATCTTTACTGAAGTGTGCTAAACACTTTTAATGTGGGAACATTAAAATCCATCTTTGATCCGACTTCAGCTTTTCCTTTTTCCTTTTCTAATTTAACTTTATTGAAACGTAAATCATCTTAACATTTAAAAAAAAAACTTTATCTCATATTTATTATGTAAACATTAGTTTTTTTATTTCATTGTGTACTCTTTATTCACCTGCCTAAAAACTGCTGATTTAAAATAACTGATTCGTTATATTTTTTGCATGTTACATATATTTATATAATTTTTTTTTTTTTTTTTTGTAGGTTTGAATGCGCTGGTCTGTAAATCAGGTATGAGCTGGTACCTGGTTAGAGTAAAAGGGCTGAACGAGGGAGGGTCACAGCAACTGAGATGTGGTCTCAGAAAGAAGAGGATTATTTCCTGAGAACTTTGGAAAATCTCTAGTTTTCTACCAGACAATCTGGATCTAATTTTCTCTTCTTCAGTTGCGACCATAAGCCTAAATGAAACAGTATGATCAAATCAAGTGGTTGTAACAGACGGAGAAAATATGGATATAAGCTATTCAGTCATTTTGGAGACAAACAAAAACTTTAGAGCAGCAATCAAATGGCACACATAAGTAATAAAACAGTAAGCAATCTTCCAGCTTCAGGTCCTTGGTGCTTTACCGCAGTACGAAGCTATTGTGCAGGAAGGCAAGTGACGGTGTTATTTACCAGAAATGGCCTCATGGCCTGACTTTGCAGGGGTGGAACAGTCTTCACAGTCCCAGCAGCGTTATGCCATCACTGCTGCTGATGTTCAGATGTGAAATGATTTTTTTTTTTTGGTCTGAACTACCGACAACAGTGTTTTTCTCTGGTTTACTCAGCTGTGACATGATGAAATGTGAAAGGTTTGATCCTTTTTATAAAGCTCAACTACTCTCCTTCTAGGAGTAGAGATGTTTTAACAGTCCACTTGAAAAGTAATGAAAGAGTCTTTGTCTGGCCGTAATCTCTTGTTTTCTCAATGTCCGAATCAGCTTTGTTGATAAAACAGCTGATGTGCAACTGTACATGATTGATTGATTCATTAATTTATCGAAGTGTCATGCACATCTTGTGGAAGTACCTCATCATACTATTTTGAACAGTATTACACTCTGCCGCCTCCGAAAAAACTCCACACCCAAACAGCATAAAAGAGCACAGGAGCTACCATAGAATCTAATCAGGATATAACTTCATCTTATTACTTACAGCACCTAGTGCCCTTCCAGCAGACTCAGCCAATACTCTCCTGTCATCAAAGAAAATCATATTTTTATGAAAAACAAAACCCAGATACCAAAACGAAAGTCATAACCACTTTGACGAGTAGATTTTCTAAAATGAACAATTCTAGTATTTTCACAGTTAATAGTTAGTCTCCATTTGGTGCACCAATCATACATACCCACCTTTTTTGTAATTTCTTCCTCTGCAATCAAAACAAAGTTATATAACAATATGCTGAGATTAAAGTCCTCAATGTCTATTCCCAAATTACTATTTTTTTATTTCCTGTGCCATATCATTAACATATAAGGTAAGGGAGATAACATCTCCTTGTTTCACTCCAAATGGAGTAGGGAACCAATCTGTCTGCAAATCATTTACCTGCACACAGTCGACGGGTGCCTTATATAGGACTTTAATAGATTGATAAAAATGACCATAGATACCGTAAAAAATTAACTTGTATTGTACAAGAGCCTGCCTGTAAAACTCACTTTCTGGACCCCAAGACTTGAACTGCATCTGGATTTTTAATTTCCAGATTGACTTTTTTTACACATTCATCTCAAAACTTTCAATATGACAGAGTTATAAGGAAATGACAGCTGATACCTTGTTTATGTTGATGTTGTTTACGTTAACTCTTTCTTGCGGTGTCAAAAGGGATCCTAAAACTCTGCAATGTGGAAATGACCACCAAAGAGGCAGATCAGTCTTATCGATGGAATAGTTTCACTCACATATTAAGCCTTGACCACATGCTGTGAAGAGCTCCTGGACTTCTGTGATGCTCCTGCAAAGTTAATATAACTTGTCAGGGAGGGAGAGTGCATTCCTGTCATGCTTGCTCTTCATTAGCTACATGCCGGAAATAGGCTGCTGGTATATGGTGGATGACAGCTAAGACAGCTGTGGCAACACAAAGGAAATAATGACTACTGCTTCCAGTTCTACATCCTCATCATCTCCTCTGCTGTGCAAAACCTCAGCATTGTTTGAAGACTTGCCTCATTTCATAAGCTTATCTTTACTAAAGCTGCATCAGCAAAATAGCAAGTCAAATGACTTTTTCTCTTTCTAAAATGTATTAAACACATTCATTCCTTTGAGCATCAATACTAAATCCACAGCCAGCTTGATCTTAACATGTTCTTCGTGCTGTGTTTGTCCAAACTATTGCGTTGTTTTAGACTTTCAGCTTCACAGTAATGTGCTTAGGGGTAATTGCACTGAAAGAACATGAAAACAGGTTCCACATCTTGATGCCCATTATGTTACCATCTTGTCTTCCATTGACTCTTTGTTTGCTTTTCCTGACTTTGTTTTTATTGGTATTACTTTTTTTTGTTTTGTTGTTTGTTGTTTATTTGGTTTGTAGACAATGTTTTAGATTACTTTAATAATGTTAAATAATTTTATTTAATTAAAGTGACAGTTGATCTTTTTGGATAATAGTAAAGCTTTTAGCTGAACAGATGTTTATATTTCTGTAAATAAGCAGATGGTTTTGTGTTTTAAAGACAACATCCTTTCTTCATACTGACATTTTATGAACTGCATGAAAGATATTGCTGAAAAAAAAAGTTTTAATGTCACTTGAAAGTCTACTTTGGCTTCTTACCATCCACCTATCTTCACAATTAAGATGTGCTATATTATTAATACCATTTTCTTCTGACATGTACTTATTTGAATTGGAAATTATTCTGATTTCTGAACTGCGGGATCAGCATTGGTCCTGAGCACAAACACTATTCTGGAGTTAGAATTTAGTATAGATCCGTAAAACGGATTAAAAAAATATATCAAGAACAAGTAATGGTGTTGAAACACAACTCTTTGCATTTTCTATTAGGATTTATAGCAGCTTCTGTTTATCCCTAAACTTTGTTTAAAAATGCATTTTAAAAAGAACTAGCCATCAAAGAGCAGCATGATTAGTAAAATGTGTGAGGGCATGGTTTTGCATCTCTGGTTTTGAAGACCCACTGTCCTGCAGGCTTTTGATGTGTCTCCACTGCAACACACCTGATTCATATTAATGGCTCAGCAGCAGATCTTGTCAGAGATCCATCTCATTTGAATCATGTGCATTGCTGCAGGAAAACATGTAATACCTGCAGGGTAGAGGGCCTTGAGGACCAGGGTCTGAATCATTATATTAGGGCACAGCCTTTCTGGTTGCCATGGCAGCGATCTAAGTAAAAGCAATGTAACAAATACAAAGCATCAGTAACTAGTCCATGTCTTGAGGTTTATTGGAGACAAACGGCATTCAAATTCAACATTAATGACTAATGCCTCCACTCCTGCCTCCCCTCCTCTTCGCGAGGACACTTTCAGGTTTGGCAGCAGTTTTCTGTCTCGCATAGTGAGGTCACTTGGGAAGACATTTTGGCAGCTTCCTTCACCAGAGCTTGGCAGTCCTTCTCTACCAGCCACTGCTACCCATTGCCAAACTGAGAGATGAAGCATGTTATCTGTAGCTAATGCAGCCCCTCTCTGCTGTGGGATTATCGGACATCTCATACCAGACTCAGCTGCTCAGAGTTCACAGTCAGAAAGAAATGCTTCTAATGTACCAGAAAGAGAACCACAAGAGGCATCAAGCTGAAGCCAGGACTGTTTGATATTTTAATTAGAATATTAGGGCATGGCTTTGCAAGACACTGAGCTTCTTGGTGACAAGCTGTGATATTAAACCACCTGCAGTCTCAGCTGGAGATGTCTGAAACTCAGTTTTGATTTAAATAAAAGTGATGCTGTCAACAGAATGAATTGATCTTGTGTCACACTGTTAAAGTTTGAAATGATAGATAAGGTCTGCTCTCCTTTACTTTATCTTTAATTTATCTTTTTATGGCAGATTTAAATTCTTCTTTTAACAAGATACCACTTTTATTTACAGTTTGCTGCAACAACATATGCAATATTTCAAATAATTTACACTCATGTCTTGCTGTCAAAACTGCAATTTTTGCCTGTTAATATTTATCTGCCAAGACATTTACATCGAAGCTTGGAATCAGATATTATCAAAACTAGCGTCTTATCCAGTCCTGTAATGGACTGGCATCCTATCCATAGTGCATCCTGCCTCTAGCCCAATGATTGCTGGGATGGGCTCCAGCTACCCGCCAGCCTTCACTGGAATAAGCGGTTCAGATAATGGATGAATGCATTTTATTCAGAGAATAAACGTGTCTCTGATTCCTGTGGTGTGAAGGTTATTCCAGAAAAGATTAAAATCAGACCAGTCTCATTAGAAAAGTAACATTTTTTAAAGTTTTTAAATTAACCTAACATTTGATAATGCCAATCTGTTAAATAATCCGACGTATTTTACTTCTAAGAGATATTTATCAGAGTATGCTGATAAGGACAACTGCAAGGAAGAAAGTCATGTGATCAGTAAAGGTTCAAACCTGTTAAAGGTTGAAAACTGTGTTTTACTGAACAGTGACTCATGTTGTACAAGAGTGGGGATTTTTTGGGGAGGTTAGGTTTTAAGGCAAGTCTAACATCACACATCCATCCTGGGGACTGATGTACATATGGCAAGCAGAAGCCAACCCCAGCCCTCTCTCTCATATGTTATAAATAGACATGTTATAAATAAAAGATGCATTAGCCGCAGATTGGCAACTCGCTGGTACTCTCTTCCTTCTATCGGGGAAATACATCTTCCAAGGACAGCAAAATAAGCAGAGCTTGGGCTGTATAACCCAACTCCAGAGAAACCGAACAATAAAGTATTGATTAATTTTGTGGAAAGTGAAGCAGAAATTTAGTACCATTGCAGACTTGGTAACACCAGCTGAAGCTGCAGCAAACAGAACACAGAAATGTGAGGTGCAGGTATAGGACACAATGTATTTTTAAAACATTAGTTTCTCAAAAATTACTGTAAAATAATGCAGATACTATAATTAAAATTACTGCACATTATAATGAAATCAACTCTTGGAAAAATTTACAATGTCTGACATATAAATGAATGAAAATTCACTCATACATAAAATCTCTCACACACCAAGTCAAGACACCTTGTACCTATATGAATCAATGATAGCGGTACTGTGAGATGTAATGCATGCATTAGTATAAATGAGAAGCTGAATATGTGTATGTGAGAGCTGATTGTATTGTAAATCAGAGATTATGCATGTTTGCATGAGCTCATATTGATATAAATGAGTTTAAAGGTATGTGTGAACTGATTATTGTAAATAAGAGGTTATATACATGAGTTGACTCTGGTTTGACTGAGAGCTTGTATGTGTGTGTGTTCGAGAGAGAGATTCTTTGTCACAGAAGAAATTGGACAGGAACTTTCACATGCATGGATTTCATATTTAGCTCAATACTAAAGTGTGTGACGTAATGTCCAGTATGTGGCCGTAATGTGCAGCACTGGTCTGCCAGCACCAGTAAGCCATGTTAAGAGAAAAAGGGGGTTGCTGTCGGTAAAGTACAACTTTGAGTGAATAAAGTAGGATTCCATCAAGTAGTCAATAACAGTATTTAGCTCTGCAGGACCAAATCGCCTTTGAATTGTTGCAACAAGCAACATTATTAGTCGTTTAAATCAAATTGTGTGTATGGTGCACGAATCTTAGTATTATATATAGATATATATTATGCTGTTGGAGGACATATATTATATATTTATTATATATATTATATATTATCATAAAATGCACTCTCTCCTAGGTACCTCATGGGCTGATTCATTCGTTTTATGCAGAGATATAGTAACGGAGAGTTTAGGATCGCTGTGTGTGTGGGGGTGGGGGGGGGGGGGTTGTCTTTTGACCTGCTTGTCCTTGTGGGAGGACAACGGGGGAGGGGGGGGTGTGCATGGGGGGAGAGATGTGTGTGGATGAATGGGAATGTGTGCCTTTTTGGGGGGAATGACTGGAAGGGTTGAGAGAGTGAGGGGATAAGTGGGGTGGGGGATGCTGGGTGGAGAAGGGGTTGGTGTGGATGGGTCACTGTATGTGTGTGGGTCTACCTAAGTAACAATGATAAACTATAAATATAATATACTGTAATTAATATAACATAATCATAATCAATTTCTATTACAAAGTTGTGCAATAATACAGTCTTGATAAAATCAGCAACAATGTCAACAATTATACAAATAATTATTATAACACCAATTTTAATATCTCGACCTGTCCAGGATGTACCTCGCCTCTCAACCATTGTCAGCTGGGATTGGCTCCAGCCCCCCCGCGACCCCATTTGGGAATAAGTGGTAAAAAATGGATGGATGGATGGATTTTATTATCTATACAGCTCAATTAATATTTCTTTATATATCAATTTGAATGAATGGATATTTGGAGATCCCCTGTGTTCTTCCCGCAAGCTATTCTAACTTAACCGCACAAGCAGACACACAAAAACATTTTCTTGGTGCTTTTCACCAACTGCTTTTTGAAAATGGTCTTCCCTCGATAGTTGTAAGTCCCATCTCTCTGACTGAAAAGATTTTGTACATGGAATGGTAATATTATTCCTGCTGGCTTTAAACATAAAGCTGTGTGATAACAGACCAGGTCTTGGAGTTTTAGTAATTTGGATTTTAAAAACATTGAGTTTGTGTGATCCAGATAACCAGTTTATGTATAAAACAGACTGCCCTTTTCTGAAAAACCATAAGGGAGTGAAATGTGTTTTTAGAATTGTTTGCCCGCAGTGCTATACAGTATTCTAGATAAGGTAAGATTAATGCACAACACAGAATATAAAGTCACTGATATTCCAGAATCGGCTTAATTTTAAGCTTTTAAGTTGGCTTTTAATTTTATTTATGATTGAAATTTGCCACTTTGTTTTGTATGTGTCTGACATGGGGCTTCCAACTAAGTGTATCATCCAATGACACTGCTAGGAATTTGATTTCTTTTACATATTCAATAATTTCATAATCTTTACATGATCTTAGTTTTTTCTATATTCAGTGAATATTTGTTAACATCCATTCATTTTTTTTCTAATTTTATAATTATTTATTTATATAAATAAATAGCTCCATATAATCATTTCCTGAATAAAAATGATTTGTCATCACCAAATATTTTTAATTGTTGTCGTGTACAGACTTGAAATACATCATTTATGTATATATTAAATAATTTGGGGCCCTGGGGGGCAAGTGCACTATGCCATGTCCGATCAGACAGCTGTCTTTGGCTGGATAGATCAAACGGTGAATATCATCAGGGATGAAGTGATTTGAGATTTCAAAGAGGTTTGTGATTGTTAAGGATTGTTAAGGATTTGAAAACAAGGATTAAATGAGTTTTAATCTTTGTTCCTCTAAAAGGCAACTATTGAAAAATACTTCCTTAGAGAGCTTAGCCTATCGTGTAGAATAGACAAAATGTTGGTTTGACTGGCTGCTCATTTGCTGGAGGTATCTAAAGATAGTGTCTCAGGGAACATTGTTAACCTGAGTGGTTATAGATGGATCACAGGGACAGGAAGTGCATGTTGAACAGGCTCTGCAACTCTAATTACGCAAAATGGGCACAATTTTAACATGTCACAAAGGAATTAGTGTTTTTTTCCTGAGATCATTCACAAACTCTTATTATTTCCCACTGAAAGCTTAATTATGTAAACATATTGTTATTAGAATAAAGAGTTTTGTCACATGAATAAAGTGGAACAATATGCTGCTGTTCTTTACAGGACTTGTAATGCATCACTATGCACATAAAATATGAAACTTCTGCATTTTTCCAGACAGATCAATTTACTTTTCACATATTTAGACTTGATGTGCATTTAAAAAAAAAATACTAGACTGCAGATAACACATATTGGCCCACTTGGGAATGTGCAAACAAGCAAGATGAACAAATAAATACATTATTTTTTTTATTTGGATGTTTTTTTCCCCCTTTTTAAAATCAAGCCCATTGGGATTTACTAAATAAATTTAGCTGTTTTATATTTCCACTTACATATCTCAGCCCAATACATGACCATTATTCCAAGCATGTAGCATGCTTGGGGGAAACGGCAATGTTGCCAGAATGATTGATGAAAAATAAAGGAAGATGAAAAACAATTCCATAGAGAGTGGTTAAAGTGCCCAGTGAAGGCACCACAGCTACAAGGTACAGTAAGTCAATTTTAATTAAAAGTTTCTGTCAAGTCAGAGGACTCGTTTCAAGTGTGGCAGGGGCGAATCACTAACCTTGAGATAGAGGAAAAATATTTAGTTGAATATGCAACGTGTGCATTTGATCATCATTTTGTTACATAAAGCTAATGCATGATAGATAAAATGCCTTTAAGAATATAAAGTGAATTACTTGTTAGCACCTGATTTATTTTTTCCACTTTTGGACATTTTAGTTTAACAAGCCTTTTTGTTTTGACTGCAGTTATCCTCTTGGGTAATTCTTGTCATTTTTACATGCTTCATCCGAAGAGCAAAAAAAGTTAGTCTGGTGAAAAAAAATCATTGTGCTATTTGAAAAGCATTGACTTAGCCTGGTCTCAAGGGAGTGTGTGTGATTTCTTGATAAATGTTATATGTTGGTGTTGTGGATTTTAATCAACGCTATGTTAATTACTTCAGAAGGTTGTGTTTATGGAAATCTTTAAGTCTTGGCTGTAGACTTAGATGATAACTGTGTGCCAACAGCTTACTGCTGATGGAGAAACACGCAGCTCAGCAGGTCCACGCGAGCATTCATAACAGGCGACGGTGAGTTGAATGTCCAGTCAAACAGTAATGCTAAAGGATATAGGTTTATTAAAGTGAGAGTGACATACAGAATTGCAGAACAGCAGACTGACGCTCCTCTCAGATACATCCCTTTTATCAACAGCCCCTTTTCTTCTCCCACTCTTTCCTCAGCACACACTCTCCAAATAGTTTCCAGCTGATTTTAGATTTCTTGGAACAGCACTGCTTCATCCAACACACAAAATGTAGTTTAAGGTTCATTTAAGGCCTCACAAAGCCTCGCAAATATATATATATATATATATATATATATATATATATATATATCGGTTGGTTGGCTATTACCATCTTATACGTCTGGATCTAGAAGTCCCAGAGGATCTTCGCCCTCCAATTCTCACCACCTTGGGGGGAGTTTCCCACTGGGTTCTCCAGTCCATATTCTGCACAGATGTTCCTGTACACAATGCCGGCTACTTGGTTGTAGCATTTCATGTATTCTTTACCTCCCAGTACCCTGTGTGGTGCTGGGAGGTGCTGGATTGTTTCAGGGGCTCCTTTACACACA
>JBAMHX010000022.1:3268422-3288730 GCA_037177515.1 Pseudomugil tenellus
TGTGTGTGTGTGTGTGTGTGTGTGTGTGTGTGTGTGTGTGTGTGTGTGTGTGTGTATGTGTGTGTGTGTGTGTGTGTTGGCCCGGTGATTGACTGGTGACCTGTCCCGGGTGTACTCCACCTCTTGCCCTATGTCAGCTAGGATTGGCTCCAGCCCCCCCACGATCCAGTTCGGGAATAAGCGGTAGATAATGGATGGACAATAATCCACAAAATTCAGGTGTGAAATGTTACATCATTATGAGAAATAGGAACCTTTTGCTGTGAGCACAACAGGTGTGAGTTGGCATTTTGTGTAGTCAATTGTTCATTTAATCAGGACAGAGCAGGTCAATGAACATCAGTACCACTGGAGGATGACACAAAAAATACCATATTATAGCAGAAAATTCTAACATCTATAAGTGTTTACCAGAAAGTTAAAATGATAGAAGAGAAACAATGAAATGCAAAATAAAGATAAAATCAATTACAAATTAATAAACCTGTACAGATACAAACAGACAAGACAAAAATGAAAAAGGATCCTTTATGTTCTTGTCACTTTTGGAGATGAGCCTTAAAGATTGAATATATGAAACAGGTTCTTGGAACAGGAGGTAACATGCACATGTAGCCATGAGCAAAGGTTAGCTTTAGAGACACTGTTACCACAAGTGACTGAGTTCAACTTAACCTTCTTTGTGAAACAAGCCAGGGTTTGCAATAAACTCTGATTTAATTAACCCCTCTTCCTGAAACCGTAAACCCTGAGTTGGCCTCATTTCAGGGTTAATTAACTCAGAGTTTTCATAAAACCTGATTTGTGAAATGGACCCAAGGTTAATTCTATTCTGATCTAATATGTTTTGTCTTTGTTGTCATTGTCGTACAATAACCATATCCGGTTTCCAGGATGACAGTCTTACACAGACATTTACCGCCTATGTGTGAACACAATTTACTGTGTAATCTCCAGTAATGGAGTTGCATGTCTGAATAGGCATTTTTCAGGTAAAGTGCAGGTGGTAGTGTCCGGAATTACCCGGTTGCTTGTCTGAAAAGGGCTTAATCATCTGATAACCCACTAGCTAACCTCATAGTGTCAAAGTGAGTCAGACAGCGAATGCTGCACAGCTCAACAATCCAATGCAGCTTTCTTATAAAAGTCTCCCTATTAAACTTGCAAACATGAACACATCTTGTTCTTCAAAGCACCCAGTCAAACATTTAGTTTGCTAATTAGCTCCTCTGCTGGGCTACGATGTACCTAAAATTGTTCCGTGCTTCAAATAGTTGATTTTGTTTTGCAAGCTTACCTAAACTTAGAAAGAAAATAAAACACATAAATGTGTCTGAACTCTTTGTCCACCCCAGTCATGGCAAATAACCTACCCACGGGCAACTACAAAATTGTGTTTACTGCAGTGCATTGCAGACACATAAGGAGAAACCAGCATCCAATCCACCTAATGATAGTTTGCTATTAACTCCCAGCTCATCTCTTGCTCCATCAGCTCTGAACTCTTGCATGGTCTTCCAACAGTAGTAGTGTTATGCCACCAAATAAGGTCCCCTGTCAGTCACATCAACCCCTGGGACATTGTGGCATTTGGTGAGAAGAACAGTGTCGCTGCTGCTTACCTGACCTTTCACAAAGGCTCCTTCAATACTGTGTCAGAGGAGCTGCAGAGTTGCCCTCAGCTGCATTTCTGCCTGACCACAATCTCAAATTCAATTCATGCTCTTGACTGAAGGATGTAATGATGCTGTAGGTATTAGAAATATGGCTCTCCAGACAGAAGGCACAGTTCAATCATTAGCCTTAAAGAGCATGTTGCAAAAGAACTAGTAGAAATATTGCATCATGTTTATGGTTATCCCTGCAGAATATCCATTTTTATACAACTCTCACACCAGTTAAACTGTGCCTGTTAATGCAGCTATAGAAGATAATTACCAGCCTTTAGCCTGTGTGATGCACAGGACGATAATGCCTTTGCTAACACTGCCACCCAGTGCACAGTGGAATTATTGACCCATGTTCCTAAAAGATAACACCACTTTTCAGCACATCAGAGCTAAAATAAAGATATTGCAGCTCTTCCACAATGTTTGTCCCATATGTAAAAGTAACTGCACACAATATCCAATCATAAAAACGAGATAATAACGATACGTTTGAATTGAATGCTCCTAATCAAAACCCCTCTTAGTTTGCCAGTATTAGTCCAGTAGTTTGCAGATTTTGAATGCTAATGGTGCTATTAAGATGCAGTGCATGCCACCAGTGTTCAGGGACCCCTGCCTTCATGCAGCGAGTAAAGCTCAGACACGTATGCACACACACTGAACAAATAGCTTAACCCACACGACATAAAACACACCAGTTGTCTTTAAGGATCTTGTGGGAATATACAGTATATTCTTTATGTGCTTTTTCTTTGCTCATCCTACTCAGAATAACACTGTGACTGACCTGTTTGTCCTTCACTTTCCAGTCTCTGCTATTTATTCTCGTAATCATGCTGCCAGCTGATTGAAACTGTTTCTGTTAATCATTAGATTTCATCCAATCATCACTTCAACACTCAAGCAATCTAAAAATCCAAACTGTCATGTCATTGCAGATCTCTGATTGTGCAATCTATATGCAAATGATGTGTGAAATACAACAGCGACTCGGTAGCGCAGGCTTTTCTCGGGAATCTTGTATTAAACAACAAAATTACACTTTCAATAAGTTGTAAAAGTGTTCTGTTGTGTGGGTTTTGTATTTATTTGTTGCAGCATTTAAAAGAAGTAACCCTGTGTCTATGTGTATTTACAGCAATGTAGCTGTTGAATGTACACAGTTTAATCTTGTTCACAAGAAGATATTTATCTCCTGAGAATGTCTGAGTGCCCATGTGACACATATCAGACCACAACATGCACATCTTCCACTTGAACAGTTTTCAAACAGTGCATAGATTAGCAGTGTGTGATGCAGACTGATGTTCTGCTTTCACGTCTGTACCTAAATTATACAAATGGAGTGCATGTCAAGCCTAAGGGAGAATTATATGACAGCTTGATATGACATATGCCTTTCTGTTTTTAAATGAAAAATGTTTAGTCATATTTCTGGCATGAAGGTTCATGTCATTGGAAGAGACGCATCTGTTGTTGAAATGCAATTTTCAGAGCTTTTCAAGCACATCCAATAGACTCACTAAAGGTAAAATGACTTAAACACATATAGCATCTCTCCTGCTTCAGATTCATGCTAAACTGTCTCTTTTTACATACACTGAGTGCTGCATATCTGACCTGTTACTATCGTATACTGACTCTTCAAAATGTGGAATTTTAAGATAAAAGCTGTTTACTATATAAGAAAAAAATAATTTTTACTTATTTATGCATTAAATCCTTTTATATGGATATCAGCCAGTAGAAGTTCAATATGTAAAATTTTACTTTCCGATATATGTACAAGATATAACTACTTAATAATGTACATTATATTGTACATTATTATGTAAATACTAACTAAAATATATGTAATATTTACTTGCTAACCTACAGAACTGAATTTTTTTAACATTATATATATGAATTTTTTACAAAAGTTACTATTATATATGTATATTTTAAAGAAAATAAAACCTAAATGAGAAATTTGGTGGTTTTATAGCTAAGAGGAACAATGTGACCAAGTATTTTGATAGCCATAACCATCTTTTTGTGCATATGAGCACATGTGCACTGAATCAGTCGGAAAAACTCCCTTCCAGATTCCTACTGGCATTTTTTATGTACAGACTGAAACAGTTGGAGATTTGAGGTTTTGAAATGGTCTAAACCTCACAAATATGTCCTGGTCTTCTCCTTGTTTCTATGGCAACAGCAGTCTCAGTTATGTCAGTGCTTGTACGAACCTTGTTGGCAGGACCTTTATAGAAGTTTACATTTACAAGCTGATACTTTTAGGAAGGGACCTATGACTATCACATCAAATGATATATATCATATGACTGAAATGAGGGAAACAGCAGAATGGCAGAATTACTGATATTTAAAGAATGTCTATTATAGGATGGCTGTTAAAGAGATTTTAAAAAATTACTGGATGAGAGCAGTTATTTAGAAATAGAAAAATCCATTATAGACCACAAAGAATGTCGCAACAGCCCATTTTCATCTTTGAGGTAGAACAAATTCAGGTTTTCACATCATTTGTTGACAGAAAATTAATTAAATGCAGGATGCAGAATCAAATGAGAGAGTAGGAATATTTTTCTACTCTTGCTGAATCAAATGATTTCAGCTGCTTACAATTCATTGTGATATCATTCTCTTCTTCTTATTGTTGCATAGATTCTGGCAGGAGACAATGTGGACTGCAGGCACATTTTTGGAAGTCTTGCAGAATGCAGTCTAACATTTTCCTGATGAAATAACCTCAGACCTCCTGGGAAAAAAAACTATCGCATTGATGGCAACATAAATCTTTCCAAAATTCCACCATCCAACCAAAGGAGTCAAAACTTGGATTCGCACCACACAGCACCAGACCAAATGACAGTATGCCAACTTTCCTCCCAAACACGTTGACACTATGACCCCAAACAAATTGTGGCGATGAACAGTGAAAACATAAGACTGAAAAATTATAATAAAACAATAAAATACAACTAGAACAGAATTAAAAAACAGAGTTCTCTAATAACAGCCATAAAACAAATCAGATAAATAAAATCACGACTTTGAAGAAATTCCGAACAGCAACGTTGGTTTATATTTCTAGTTACTCTGGTGTTGTTGGATGGTTTTTAACTACTGCATTACCAATACCAACCAGTGTCAAAATGCAGAAAATAATACTGAATTCAACACTGGCCACTTGGGGACAAACTGAATTAAAATCCAATACAAGGCAAGATACATGAAAGCATGAGCATGTTGACGTTTAAGATGGACATCTCCAATTGCTTTACTGTTTAAAATCATTGTCCATCCTAAAGCCTAAGTTTATAACTGTCTGCTTGCAGAAAACTTGGTGGATACAAAAAGGATTATAACTGTTTTTGTAGCTTCAAATTTTAAGTAATTTAGACCGTCAAGATTAGATGTTATTATTATGTTCAAGCATAGTTGAGACTGAGAGACAATTGAATGAGCTTTATTAGTAAATGGATTTCAAATTGTACTAAGATCTTTTATCATTATTATTAAAAAATTGAACCCAACACACATTCATTTGGAAAGACAGCTAAATTCTCCTTTTATACCTAATCTTGACACCATCACATGTCACTTGTATCTAGAATCTGCCATGATTCTGTTTGTAAAACTAGCAATGCTTAAATAAAATAAAAAATCTATGTCTAAAAGAAACATTTGGGGCAATCAAAGATATAAAAAAGTAAAATGTCATTTTTTTCTTTTGTTAATCTGCCAGGTTGTAAATACTATGCCTCCCATCAATAATTTGTATACACTCCCTAACCTAATATGTCTTACATTGCCATTGTCTGCTTCTTCTAATACCTGATGCTCATGGGAAATTAATCTAATAATGAAACCATTTACATAAATATCAACACATGGGGTAACCAGTTTTAATGTTCCCAAGCAAGCAATCAGCAAAAATTAACATCCGGGACTCAGTGCGAGCAACATTGTTACGAGATGAAAGCATGTCAGAGCCTCAGGGCTTACAGATAACACAACAAAGCGAGCTGATTCACGGCTGCAGATGAAAGACAGGGCTGTATGCAAGAAGCATGAAGATACCTCTGGAGATTGCATTTGCATATGTCATATTTTTTAAACTAAACAAAAAGTTTTTTTGTGGTCTATGTTGTAAAAGTTACAAACATTTAAAAAAATAAAGAACAGCTTTTTGCTTGGGTAATTGGACTTAGAACAACTTATTTATTCATGCTACAATATTGCACATGTTGCAATATGACTCATTTCTGCTGCTATATTGTCATATGGTTACATGTCTGGCCATTCATACTGTTTTTAATTTTTAGTCATATTGATTTAGGATCTATGTTTCCTGTTTATTGTCATTCATATCACAAATATCCAAATCTATAATTCTTGACCGGATATGCCTGGTCCTGCTAGTGTTTGTATTATATGGACTTTCAATATTCATAAACCTATGTTTGATTTTTTTAACAAAGTATAAAATAAAATTAAATAGGATGAATATATATCTGCATAAATTTGGGGAAATGATGCCTGTACCTGTTGGTTGTGATTCAGGCAGGAGGATAAAATGTGCGATCGTGCCTTCTTGCCACTGATCTCAACATGCTTGTCATGCTCATGCTTCCTCTGCTGTTTTCTACATTTCTGCATCTATATTGGTGCCACACAGCTGGAGGTCACCTTCAGGTTATAGCCATTTGACACAAATGGTTATCAGACAGTATTCTCAGGGTGCTGCTATGTCTGGACACACACAGGGAACACACAGGGTCTGATATGAGTCATCTGTGGCAGCAGGGGGAGTCATGTTTTTTCTACCCCTCCAGTGAAATCAGCTGCTCTGAGCAAGTCAGAGGAGTTAGGCTGTGCAAATGGGATAAAAAGAGACACCCTGAATTTGTAATGTTTTTCTTTGGTCTTATATATTTAATGCATGGTCTGTGAGACAAGTTCAAATATGTCTCACTGTTGAGATAGCAGGTGCCATCACTGGCATTTCAGTGCGTACTGACCTCACACATTCACATGGAACATTGTATTTTAAAATAAAAAAGGTTCACTTTTCTATTTTCACCCAAATGTGAACTCAGCCACACAACCACACCAAACACCACTGTTGGGTCCATGACATCCACCAAAGATCAATGTTCTTCCTCTTGACTTTGTGCAAATCTGCAGAAAAACAAAAAAGCTAGTTGGCTTTGCTCCATCTCATTAACAAAAGATAAAGTAAAATACTGAAAGATATAAGTTGTTTGTTTGGCTCCTTGTTTGCCTGCATCATTCTTTATGTTTATTATATTTAGATTGAAGTGAATGCTAGAATAATTGTATTATTAGCCTCAAACTGCACCATCTGTTCCTGTTTTTTCTTTGCAGAAATGCAGCTCATTTGATCATTTTCAGATTAGGAAACAATGAATGCATATGGTTTTAACATCTGCTAACTAAATATGATATAGTAATTAATTATATTTACTTATGTGAAACATAGCAGACATGTTTATAAAACCAGCTTGCATAACATAAACACAATGAAAAACACTTTCTGCATCCCTGTGTGTGAGTTGTGCCAGAAGGAAGGATTATTTAAATTAGCTTAAACTTCGTACCTTTATTCACCCTCGCCGACAGGTTAAAAAAGTGAATTTGTTGTTACAAAGCGTCTTTGCAATAATTCTTAGACCTTAGGAAACCTGCTTATTTCCTTTTTAAACTGAGCCTCATTTGTAAGGAAAATGCGTTTTTGGGATGGGCAGCATGGTGGAAGTGTACGTGAGCTGCATCCATGTAAAACTTACCAAATCTTCTCTGCTAATGCAGAAGCATCAACCATTAACTGAATAATTAACACTTATTGGATTGCATGATTGAAGTCTGAAGAGACAAGACATATTGGGGAATGTGGAACAGCCAAACACAGCCACATCAGCCTGAAACAGATTGGTACCTCTATTCTTGACTCATATTTGTCAGAAGTCAGGAAATGTGACTGTGTTGGTTAAACTGGCACCAATCTGGGGGTAGGGTTGGGTGGTTGGGAGTGGATTTGGACTGGGTATAAGCGGGTACAGATTTTTGTCTCTGGGGTGCCTTGCCTTGGTATCAGGGTGGTGCTGGCTTGCAGAAAGGTGATTTTGTCCAAAGTCATCTGGTCATGTTGGGTTTGTGGATGGAGATGTGGGTGATTTTTAGGCCTGCGGGCGACTTGCTGTCCTTGTAGCCTGCGACTTGGTGCCCTCTATAGGCCTGCTCATTGTTTCTGTGTTCCTCGGCACCACCTGGGGCTCCCTTTGTTCTGGACTTGGTGTACAGCTCTCTCTGCTTTGGCTGTCCTGTGCTCAGGCCATCATATGGAATCAGTTTTTTTCATTAAGGCATCGTGTCATTCCAGGAACTGGACATCAACGCAGTGGCAAATGTACAAACCCAGAAGGGTTCAAGAATTACTTATTGTTGTTTTCAGTGTCCATTTACGAACACAAGAAAAAGTTTTAAACATTAAATAAAGAATATAGTATATAATATTATTATATACTTTGTTGTATATGTTATTATATACCTTGACTGTTTCGGCAAAGTAATGCAGGATAGTATTGCTGGAGGAAGCAGTGAAACGAAATAAGAGAAAGTGACAAAGCAAGAGATGAGATACGAGTCAACATCAAACTGAGTGTACTCCCTGGAATGAGGCCAGAGAAGGGACACTAGTGAGAAAATATTTATTATGTATTCTTAAAAAAATCAGATAGGGTCAGATTTTCACCACTTTTCCCTTATTAAGTTATCAAATTAGTCTTATCAGGTCACCCGAATCTTTTAACCTTAAAGGAACAGATAAGCCATAAAGACCTGATATTTTATGTCAAATGAGAAATTAAATGTAGTTTATATATTATTTCATAGTTTTGAATGTGTTGAATGTGTAAAACTGACAATATTTCTGCAAAGATTTTCACAATTTTACAGACCGCTTTCTGATATATTGTTACAGTGTGTAAACAAAAGCACTCTTCTGGCACAGGGGCCACCAGACAGGAATACTAAAGCTGTATCTTCACATTTTAGAGATTTTTCAGAATGTCAACAAATGATTTTCCAGCCCTTTAGAGAATTTTCAGAGATAAAGAGCAAGCAGTATAGTAGACGGAAAAAATATGGCCAAAATTACTATGAATAAATTTACTATTCCTATGTCAGCATTCTCTCTTCAGCACAATGATTGTCTTATTCACTGTAATTCCTTTAGCATAATCCACACATTTGTATTCATGTCTCCCAGGAGAAGAAAGCGATTTATCAGATTCATCATGTCCCTTTGAGTCATTTCGATATTTTCTACAGTGGAAAATTTGCTTTCAGAGGCTGTTTTGTATATCTCATTCATTTTACTGAAGTAAATGTTAGAAACTGTACTGATAATTCATAATCCAATGCAAACAGTGAGATTATGGTGCGTTTAATGTTTATCCCATCTAGTTATGAATCCTTATTGCTCCTTATTTGACTGCAGGGTTGGCAGAGGAAAGACTGTGGGGTGAGATACTCCTCTAGTGGAGAAAAGGCTTCACTGCAGGTTCAACTTCTAATAATCTGCCCTTGATCACTGAGATGTGTGTGAAATAAATGTCTATGTGCATTATGTCTACAGCTGCATTATTTTTCTTTTTTTTTTACATTTTTTTTTTTTTTTTGCTTGCAACTCCTTAATATTCTGTGATGGACTTCTGTAATCCCCTTTAAATGGTTTTGTAAGGTTTGCAGATCCATGAAAGCATTGTTAGCGGGGAAGGTTTTGCCAACATTGTATGATTATTTCTGCATGCAGTAAGTCTGTTGCATCTAAGTTGGATTTAGTCCCTTGAAAGGAGTTTTAAACTTTCCCCCTTGGCATCTTATAACAAGCCATTACCAGCTTTAAGGACTTGCTTGAAGAGAATGAGGATTTTGTCAATTTACTAAAGATCTACTAATTACTGCCCGGTGGACTTTTACATCATAATTATAGCTTCTTTACTATTTAAAGACCTGCACATTCACCTCCTCCTGTAAAGTAGTTTAAATGGTTCCTAAAGGGCACTAAATATTCAAGGCTATTTAAAGGCGTTGGTTACTACATAGTCATAGCTGATACATGACGTTTCACCTTTGTCTCTCTGTTGTCTGTGGCATCACTTCTGTAATGCGGTTTTACCTACTTTTGTTGGACTTATTGCTTTCTCAATGTGATTGCCTTTAAGCTCCAAAACGTCTTTTTTTCAAGGCTCATGGTTTGCTATTCATTAGGAAGATCTATATACCAGGAAAAAAGAAAACCCTCTGGCAACAATTACGCTGGCTAGAATACCAGCAGACCCCAATGGCACACTTTTTTTATATCATTTGTCATTCATTTTACTATAATTTGTCTTAATGGCTATGTCAATCATTTTGCCTCCTTTGACACGTCATGCTTTTTTGTCTGTGTGAATAAAAGTGTTTTATAAATCGTAATGTGGAAGTTTCCAGTCAAAAGTCTTCAGTTCCATAAAAATAGTTTTAACATGAAGAATGAGTTATTGATATGATGGTAGCCACAGGGCCTAATTAATGTTCCTTCTTATGCACAGTCAAACAGGTTTCTCTGAGAGAAGCTATTAGATATTGTACAGAAACTACTTGGTTTGTAATCTACAAAGTTATGTTAGCAGCACTTTTGCAGTACTCTGGAAATATAGTGAGAATTATAAGCTCATAATACTATATTTACTGTAATATTACAAATTTTAATATGTCAATAAATACAAGTTAGAAACAAGTTGAAGAATGAACTTGTGAATGGGAGGGGAACTGCAATTTTTTGCACCACAGCATTAGCTTCACAGTTTTTCCAATAGAGGTTGCCGTTTAGTGACAGCACGTGTCCGTGACAGCATGTCTGCATTAAGCCACTGTTACAGATAGAAATACTGTAGATTAATTTGCGCAGTTTGTGTCATGAACACAAGAAAAATATTATAATTGTGAAATAAATTAGATTAAACTGATTGATACAATGAAAACATCAAATGGTCACATATTTTTAATATAAATACATTTTAAAGGTACAAGTGAAAATAGCATATTTAGAAAAAAACATTACATTTGCCGATCATCAGCTCATAACAAATTTAAAAAATGAAGGAAAGATTTTTAATTTAAATAAAGTGACAAAAATCTACAAAAATTTGATTGTTTTATTTTTTTTAATAAAAAAACAGCTTTGTGCATATATTTTAGCCAGCTCTAACCTTCTTTCTGAATGAAAATGCCATATATAAAAAAAAACTTTTCCAAGGATTGAAACAATGTCACAGCACAGAAAATCTCTTATTATTTTCTTTTTCACTTAGAATTGAATTGGACTTTAAAGGTACCACTTTACTGACTTATATAATAACTAGTTCCTAATCCATTTAAATGTATATATTTTAACTTGTAGATTGCCATTGCCTTCCTATGTATTATAATTGATTTGGATTTTATCGCTGGTTTATGAGGTTCATTAAGGGCCCTAGTCAATCTGATGAACTGTTTTATCATATAACTTTTAACTCACTGAGAACCACCAACGAGATGCCTTCAATTGTCCAATAACCTAAATACAACAGTAAATGATTGTCTTGGCTGCTCCAAATCTGCAGATAAACTTCTGAATTAATATACCTGCTTTTACAACAGTTGCTTTGCCCTTTTCATTTGATTGTGTTTATTCAATAAAAGGCTTCTTTTTAAGAACTAAATTTAATTTCTTAAACAGATGAGCTGTAAACACAGTATTTAGTGTTGATTATGTAACATCTGACCTTGTGTGATCTGAACGTGCACTCACTCTGTGTAGTGTAAATGCCAAGGGAATAAGTGTGCCTGTAAAGATCTAAATATTTTCCTTGAACCAAAGGTTGCGAATTGTTTGTTGTAAATATAAACTTAAAATTGTACTTGTACAGACACAAAGATCCCCACAATTTATCCACTTGGCATCAGACATCCCAGGGGCTGAACATAACAGATAAATATCCATTTTACTTAGTCTCCTACCCAAATACCTGCATGTTATATAAGATCCTTGGGAATTTATTTATATTTGCCACAGTAATGACGGTAGATTTTTTTATGACCAGTCAGAAATTTAACTGATTTTTAAAGCTATACTTTCCTCCAGTAGCAGATAATACTGCAACAAAAACACGTCTGCTTCCTCAGCAAGGGTCTAGTAAAAATAGTCCAGTAAGATTGTTTATCCACAAAAAGGCTTCTATCCATGAAAACGTATATTAGGCGAAAATGAAAAGATTTTATTTCATTAATGAACTCTTATGAATCTAAATGGAAACAGTCTTTCATATAAACCTTGTGGAGGTGTGTTACCTCAGAAGAGTGGATAGTATTCGCTCCTCTTCTCCTGCCTGTGGAATAAACAATATCAAACTAAATCCTTGTTAAGGCCTGATAATCCATAATCCCAGCTGCCTTGCATTGGCTTTAGTCCCTGTGCAAAGCCTGTCCAACAACACACAAGTCCGGGTGTGATGCCGAGCGAGGTGTAGCTCTGAGCTCTGATTGGCTACCCCATAGGTCATCGTCTCTGATTGGTTCATCATCTAGCCTATAAGAAAGAATGAAGACAGTTGTCTTTAGTAATTAGGGAAGTGTGCCAGTTGGGTTTGAGTCCACTATCATCAAAAATGGTGCTTTACTGAGCTTAATGGTAAAGTAAGGTCACAAAGTACAGTGCAGCAGTTTTAAATGACAAAGTAGTCTATGCATTACTATCCCAATTACAATTAGTTATCATCAACATTGTGAAGTTTCACTTCAGTATCTTGAGAGTTATGGAAAGCATAAAATGTAAGATTTACCAAAAACTTTAAAAATTTTAGCTACTTAAAAAATTTAAATATAAAATCTCACCCTTGGGAACATATTGCTGGCTCACTCCCACAAGTCTCAGCCACTGAGATGCCTTGAGATCGTGATGACAGACTTAGGCTTGACCTTCGCTCTGAATGGCTACGTCTAACAAAGGGTCGAGGTCCTTGGACAGACATAGGAAACCTTCCTCGATTTCCCCAGGTACTTGAGATAAAGGAGACTCTGGTAGAAGTCCATGCTTGAGGTGGTTTGGGAACTGCAATAGGCTTGGCCTCAAACATGGATGGAGACACAGGGCAGAAGACTGAACGGGCATTACTGAACATCTTAGCACTAGATGAGTCTTCACTGCTGTTCTCCCTTGACAATCTTTGAACTTTTGGTGATGCTGGTGGTGATGGGGCTTTAAATGGGTAAGAGGGGGGTGAGTTTGAGTTTAGAACAGTCTGCTTTCCAACAGGGGGACTGGGGAGTCTCTTTTGAAGAGCTGGTGGTGTAGGGAGTGTTCTGTGAACAGGAGTGTTAACTGCTAAAGGTGACGAAGGTTGGTTTTGGAAACTGTTGGGACTGGGAAGTCTTCGGTGAAAGCTGGTTGGGGTAGACGGTGTGGAAGGTAATATTCGTCCTTTAGAGGCAGGTGGAGTAGCAGGCGGTTCGGTAGTGGCTACTGGAGAAGTAGGCACTATAGATGTTGTGCTGTTTGGTCCAGGCACTGAAATGTTGCTACTGTGCTGTAGATTTATTGGTTCTCCTTGGCTGGTAGGTTTTAATACACAGTTGATTGATGAGCTCCTTGAATTAGATTCTGAATATTGTTTTAGATTCATGGTCTTTCTAGCTTGATGGTACAAAGAATCTGTTTCCACTCCTGGATCTGTCCATGGTTGATCATCTGACTGGCTGACTTTTGATAAAGCAGTTGTTTCCTGTTTATCTACTTTAGCTGAAGAAATTACCTTGGAGGATTGTGGCAGGCCTCCTTTACTGGGTAGTACCGTAACAGACTGAACTGAGGCCTTAAGTCGTTGTGATACTCCAGCTCGTTTTAACAAAGGTGACTTTCCTACTTTTGCAGCCCCATCTCCTGTTGTATTGGATCCCCTCTGGGCACTTTCGAATGACTTGTCCATTAATACTTCCAGTGGAGGTGGAGGAAGATTATCCAGATCTAAGTAATCATTTTTATCTAATGTTGTAGGCTCAGGTCTACAGCTTGTTATCCCAGAACTGAGCACAGCTTCAACATTTCCCAAACCAGGCAAGACTGGAACACCACATTTGCGTACCCCTTTTAGAGGCCCAAGAACTTTTGGACCTTCAATTTCCTCTAAGCCTTGACTGAATGTGTCAATCAGTTTTTTGACTGAGTTCCTGCCTCTGTGGAAGCCAGAGGATGGCCGTGGAGATGAAGGAGGGCTAGGAGGTGGTGTGGCTCTTGTGAAGAATTTGGATGGTTGTTCATCTTTCTTTTTATCTTCTTCCACTTCACTGGTTTGCTCTTCTTTTTTATTGGTGCACTTTGTTAAGCATGCTTTGTCTTTAAGAGGTTTGGGATTATTGTCCTTATCTAATAATGGAGTTTTGCGAGTTGTTGCTGGAGATTGTCCTGGTGAGTTTCTCTGCATTAATTTAAAAGGTGCAGTTTTAGAGTTTCCCCCCACTTTGCTTTTACTCAATTTCTGTAATCTCTGATTTAAATCCTTTTGTGTCCTTTCTAGTTCAAGCAGTGTAGGATCTTCACCTTTGCTCCGCAGGGATTCTGCTGACCGGGAACGTTGTCCTCTAGTCACTGTGGTCTTTTTCACACCCGCTTTCCGAACAGCAGTTGCTGTTTGAGGTCTCTTTGGGGATTGTACTTCTTCATCTGTCCATTCACGTCTAGTAGTTTGTGGACTACCTGTAACCTTTGCTTTAGCACTGGAGTTCTGCTTAGGAACAAACTGTATACGACCACTTATAGCATTTTTCATTTTGAGAGTCATGTCGACATTTCTTTGATTTTCTATGCGCTTTGGGGGTAATCGGCTTGGGTTTTTATCACTTTCGACAGGTAAAGAATTAGATTGCATTCTTAACACCACTTGCACATCTCCCACTCCTTTATTTAACTCCTCCTCATCATCATTGTCATCATCATCATCTCCATCATCTAAAGAGAATGATCCCAGCAATGAGTCTCTTTGGTCATGAGGCATAATGGTACATATGGAACCAAGAGAGTTTAGTGAAGTCAGTGAAGCACTTGGACTTATTTGACTCCGGTGATTTTGCCTTGCCAGTCCTGAAATGTTCATGGAGGTGTAACCCATTGGACTGGCAGTGGTTCGGTTTGTCCCCATGGACTCACAGCTTTCCCGTCTATGCCGTTTTTCAGATCCAGCAAGTGATTCATTCTCAGCCCCAATACCACTGTCCTCACTAAACAGAGCAGAATCTTCTGGTCCAGGCTTGCGCAGAGAGGCCATTTCAATGCGGGTTAAGAGTTGCATCAATCTAGCTTCTGTAGAATGCTTGACTTGTAGTTTTTCCTTTAAAAGTTCTGCAACTGAAGCGAAGTACTCCATTGCTTCCTCCAAAGCAGAGTCCCCAATTCCACCAATAGTCCGACTCACATTTCTCATCCTCTGTGTGGTATACTGAAGCAGCTGCTGCAACAAATCCGGTGGGGTATCAGTATTAGCGGAGCAAGACTTCTCAGATGTGGAGGGTGAGAGGTTTTTCATTTGGCTTGACCAAGCAAGATTTTCTCCATTTTCACGTAAAACCTTCTCCCCCTCGTCTGCCATCGCTTCCAGCCCTTGAATAATTTCCTCGTAGCGTAAAGCCATGAAAGCCACCATGGGCTGAACATAAACCTGAGTTTGAGTAGCTTGTTCCAAAAGTCCAAGAAGAGTGTCATATTTGTTAATGCTAGGATTCAAAAAGTTATAAGCAGCTTGATGAGCTTTTACCAAAGGCTCAGGAAAGTCTACTTTTTGATCCATAAAAAGTTTCTCTTTATCTTTGTCCTTGTCTTTCTTTTTTGGAACTTTTGTACCTTTGGCATTCTTCTTTGGTTTTCTGATCGACTTTTTGTCTGCAACATCCTGCTTTTCCATGTTTTTCTCTTTTCTCTGTGATGCTATGCCATTGTCTGTTACTTGAGTCTTCATTTTATCAATACTCACTGCCTCCACGTTCACTTGCTCAGTAGCATTTCTCTTTTTTTGTGGTGTCATTTGTGCCTCCTTCTGAGATATCTGGCTATGAGCCGCTGCTTTCTTCTCCTTTATATCCACATTTGTAGATCCAGGTGAATTACGATTGTCTCCATCTTCAAACTGCAACTCTCCAGGGCTTTGAGACGGTACAGGGGGTAGCATTCTCCCCTTCCTCATTGTAGCAAAAGCTGCAAAATTACCTCTGGATGGTGAGCAACCCATCTTTTCTGTTTCTGTATCTTTGGAGACTGATAAACCACAACAAACAGGTAAGTGATGAAAAAACAGCCAAAGTTTTTAGCCACCTGCTGTATCTGTCATGTTCAAATGGCTGAGGTTGTTGACTCTGATAAGACCCATTTCCACAAGAAGGCTGCCAAAACAAAAAATATATAAATCCATTTCGCAAACTGCTTCCACCTGTCAGAGATCAGCTAAATAAATCCACAGATTGGCAGTCGCGTTTATAAAAATTTCTTCATAGCGTGCTGTAACATGCATCCTTCTGTGTCTTACAAAGGACACACAGCTGAAAGGATTAGTGGGGCTTTCAGTGAACTCCTCTGCCTGCACATATGTCATGTTAAAGCAAATAAACCTCACCTACTTGTAAGAACATAAGCTCATTTGGGTAATGACTGCTGGCTTCAGGTGGCTTTTTATAACCTGGAAAACAATATTCCGCTATTACGCTCCAATCAAAGGAAAAGAAAAATTCATTTTTTACCTGAAAATGTGACTGATTTTTATGTAGCTATATTAAAATGATGTATGATTAGTTTTATTCTAATAATGCTTATTTGTCTCTAACTGTGACTAATATAGCATGTTGTCACCTGATAAAGGGTGCCATTGTTGATCGTTGTACCCACAATGCATCAAGTTTGGTTATTTTGGTTTTACTGAACTACTAAGTCTATATCTTGAATCAGTTCACTGGAACGGAGGAGATAAGCTTTGAAAATAACTTCACCACTCTGTAGTAGACACAAAGATTAAAAATAGAAAAGATTAAGCTAATCTTTCCTCTCGTAACTTTTTAATGCTGTCGTGAAAACAACCCAATGTGATGCAAACAAATTACTTGCATTATATCTATGTTGCTGCACAGCATGAAGGTTTTTAGTTTGAGTCTTGCCAAGGCTCTTTATGTACAGAGTTTACACATTCTCCCTTTGCACATGTGGAGTTTTTCGACATAATCCCACTTCCTTCCACAGTACAAAAACATGTGTGTTAGGTTTATGTGTGTCTCAAAATTCTCTCTTGGAGTGAGTTCTTGTCTTTCTTTATTAAAACATTTTTCTTTACATATAGTGACACTACTATGACGTCTCACTGTTCTATATCTGCACTTCCATCTCAAACTGCAGCTTTACTTGTGTTTCTAGAGTTTCTAAAAGTAAAATGTGAGGCAGAACTTTCAGTTATTAGGTCCTTCTCTGAAACTATCTCTCAGTTAGGGCTTGGAAAGCAGATACTGTCTCTACCTTTGAAATATGGTTAAAATAGTTTCTTTTTTTATAAAGTTTATTGTTAGAACTGGCTGTCATTAAATTTTGTTTCTCTTTTCTTTCTCAGCAGTATATAGGGAGTAATGGTTTGGTTTGAGTTTGGTCATTTCTACTGTCACCTGCCATCCTGTGCATGCTCAGGTGGACTGAATAAAAAGGGAAGATTTAATGCAATCCATTGTTTTTCGTAGGCAATTATTTTTGTATATTGGCTTATCAACTCATTTATCATTTAGACTAATGTAGACCATCTAATGGGTTTGTTTCAATAGGATTATAATTAAACTGTTTTATTAAACGTTCCGGATGCCAGTGACTTTGTTGTGAATTGGTGGTATAGAAATAAAGGTGAACTTAAGATTATATTGAATTATACCTGTATACCTGCACACTCTTATGAAAATGAATTTAAATGTTGAGCTCATTTTCAATTAAATTCGCCATATAATTTGCACTGTATATTTTTGTTGATATATAAACATACAAAGACTCCCTTAACCATTTCTTGTTTTTCATCACTGAAGACAAGCTTTTTTTATTGTGATATTTTAAAAAAGCTTACTTCCTTAATAAGTTTGTGTAAACGTTTTTAGAAAATTTTTGTGTACTTGAATTATGCAAAAATCCATATTCAACATGTATTCAGTATAACTTGCTTTTCTGCTATAAAAGAGATAAAAAGGTAAACTGTGGAAACATTTGGCAGCAGGAAAAGAAAAAAAAGGGGAGTATCAGTATTATACAATCTTTTATGGATTACAGATCTGTAACGATTCAGACTTTTAGAGAAACGAGAGAATTCAGATAACTCTCCACAACGCGAGATGGATCATAAATAATTGTTTTTTAGGCATTTACATTTATGAATGTGAAATGTAATCAAAATGATTAATAAATAAGTTAGAACTTCAATTATATTTGAAAGCCAAGCGAAACCTGTTTCCAGTATATAATGAAATTTCATTTAAGACTAAAGTGATTATTGGTGGTAAAAAAAAAAAAAAAAAAAAAAAGAAAAAAGACGGCGTTGAGAAGAAACATAAAAAGAAGAAGAAGCGTCGCGCGACGTGCCTCCGCGTGTGGCGCGCGCCAGTGTGCTCTCGCGGCAGGTCCTCCGACGCTGCTAACTTCAAGTCTGGTTAGTTTACCTATCAAACTTGTCAAATAGGCTTCTCGACAAAATAATCTTTTTATATCTTAAAGCTTATTGAATAAGCATATCAAAGTTTTGTTATCGGTCGTAGAAAAGGTTTAATTAACTAGAAACACGAGGTTTTATTTTTTTTTTACTTTTAAGCTAGCAACTCGACTGCGACATATAAACACGCAGGGCCTACTTAGTAAATTAATATGATCCTAAAAACACTTTTACACGCGTATACTAAGATTTAAATTAGGTTGTAAATTATGTTGCTGGTGTTTGCTTGATCTTTTTTGTGAACGTTGTGTGCGGCTTAGCTTTAATGTCAAGGTAATAAAAAAAGTGTTAAGTTTAAAAATTTGACCAGCGCATTTTGATCAGTGGGTCAGGTAATTAGGGCTATCTTTACTTTTTTGCAGCAGAAACTAAAAAGATTAAAAAAAAAAAAAAAAAGATTTTGTCTATAAACTAAATAAATTAGGATCTTAACTCTATAGCCGTAAAATTAAACAATGCTACTTGAGTGGCGCAAACTACGGATGCATTGTGTGGGCCTTAATCTTTTCAATAACTGCTTTTTGTCCGTGTCCATCTCTAGTCAACTAACATCATTAGCCTGACTAGCTGTAGCATGATGAAGACGCCTCCTCCTCCGGCAACTCTGCGGGTGAAACGCAGAAATGTGCGGCAGGTCAGAAGACACCTCTGCTTAAACCGAGCCAACGGGGAAGACAATGAAAGCTCCCGGTGGAAGATCCAGCCCAGCCAGCGGGACTTGCGATACACCAAAATGTCCATGTTGTCAACCTCTGTTGTCCAACGACAGGAAATGGCTTCATACTTACAACTTTTTGGTAAATAAATGGCGTGACTCACCAAACCTGCATTATTTTAGACCAGTGACATTAAAGTGTTGGAACATTTATGTTACAGTAACATATTACTTCAATGTTTTTTCTGGTTTCAGATGATCACTTGATTCAAGACTTTCTGAGGATGGATTGTTGCTACAAAATGACAGACAAGGTAAAGACTTAACTATGCAGCAAATGTTTGTTACGCTAACTCTGTACTGACTGTATTTTCCTGCCTCTTTCATTCATCAGTACCTTTTAGCCATGACCTTTGTGTACTTCAAACGAGCCAGCTTTACAATTGCTGAATACACCAGAAAGAACTTTTTCATTGCACTGTAAGTCCACAGATATGTTACTACATAGCACATATTCCTATAAAGACTGCATTTGGCATCATTGCTGCTTTATCTGCCATGTTGGGTTAGTAAAACTGCTGTTCCCATCTACACTTTTGGATTTGTCATTGGTAATCTATAATTTAGAAATGGAGATATGATGTCTAAATTGTGCTAAAAACTATTAGTTATTAAACACAGCAATTTTTTAAATGGGCGGGTGAGTTTCTGCGAGTGTACCAACTGTTGATTGCAACTCCACCGTTGTGCTGAAAATAAACATTCACTATTTATTCTAATTGTATTAATCTAGAATCAAATATGTTATCTGTCCAGCAGTTTAACTTCAGTTTAGTAAATCCCAGGATAAATTAATTTAAGGTAAAGCCAAATGTGTAAATATGCCAGCTTAATCAGTTTAATACATCTTGTTGAGGCAATGGGAGCAGTAGCACTAAGAAAACAAGCAAACACACTACCAGTGACAAGTTTGGACTCACTTTCCCATTAAATCCTATGGTGAAAGTAGGGCTGCCACAAACGACTATTTCGATAATCGATTAGTCATCGATTATTTTTTCGATTAGTGGACTAATCGAATACAAATTGAATACAAAACCTAGATTTTGCATCTAATTTACATATGATTATATTATGAGGTATATGCTAACTAAAATAAA
>JBAMHX010000022.1:3288830-3300320 GCA_037177515.1 Pseudomugil tenellus
TCGACTATTAAATTAGTTGTCGACTATTAAAATAGTCGACATAATCGTGACTAGTCGACTAATTGTGGCAGCCCTAGGTGAAAGTGAGTCCGAACTTAGTGTATGTCAGTCATTTACTTATTGCTTATGAAGCCATAACCCTTTGTGTCTCAACCTCCCAGCCATCCAGCTGACATTGTCCCTACTTTTATACGAAAGCTACAATCAGCCAAAACCACGTCACCTGGCAAAGTTTTTCCATTTTCTGAACTGATCATAAGAGCTACGATTGCAGCCAAGTACACAACACCTGAAAAGAATGAATATTCCTCAGAATTTCTGAATAAGACAAACAGATTGACCACCGCTGTAAATAGAACGCTGCTCCCAACATGGCGGATTGAGCCCACTCGTCATTCGCAATCCCTAAAAAAAAGTTTTGTCTCGGTACTTTTACGTCACTAACACTTCGGCTGCTGTCTCGCATCTGTAGATATCTTGCTAACACTATGGAGGAGGATGAGGAGGAGAGCAAGTATGAAATTTTCCCGTGGGCTCTGGGTAAGAACTGGAGGAGGCAATTTCCCCGCTTTCTCAAGCAGCGAGATGAGCTGTGGGCTCGCATCCAGTACAGAGCTGCTGTCAGTAGGCGCTGCTGCGAGGAGGTACGAACAACTCTCACCACCGGAAGTGTGAAACTGGTAACTGGTTTCTCTTGGAATACTGGTCCATTTGCTTCACATGCGTGTTTTTTCTCATTGCTTTAGTTTAAATGCTGTGTGTCTGAGCTTAGCTGAAGCTGAAATGATTTATTTTTGTGTCTCCCAGGTGATGGCCATTGTTTCCTCTCACTTTGTGTGGAAACGTCGCCGGTCGGATCACCACAGCGGTGCCCAGCGGCGGTACAGTGATGACCAAATCCAGTTTCCCCGTGGGCCCTCGGCCTCCCCAGTCTCCTGTGCTCTATGTAACTACAGCGGCAGGTTACATTACAGCCCCGTTTCCTCGACGACTTCCAGACACTGCTCCGCAAAGGAAAGCAGCTATCAGCACTCATTTGCCTCTGCCATTAGCTTGGAAATCACCCCACCCAGAGCTGCTGCCCCCCGCTGGAAGGTAGTGGAGACTGAAAGCCAGGCACAGCACTCATGCTGCTTCTGTCCTGAGGAGGTTCCAAGTAGGTGCATTCATCCTGAACTGTTAATTGCAACATGGTTTGGTTCAGACAACTACTGTAAATTCATGAAAAGAGGAAGATTTCAGTGAAAGTCGAAGTATTCAGAACTCCGTGGTTTGAATATGTCTTGTGGATTATTTTTGTCAGTAACCGGTGAGGTGATGTGACACTTGGCAGGATACATTTCCTCCTCGCTGCTTTTTAGACGCTGATCACTGACGGAAAAAAGCAGCTGCTGCTTCTGACTGGCAGTGACTGAATTTCCAGATTTCAGCTACACACGTGATCAAATATGTGACGTTGTAGACACATTTCATCTGTTCCGTTTGAGTTACCAGTTTGCCAAAGCGTTTGAGAAATATTTCAGTCTTCACTGCGTACTCGAAACTGCAGCGTGACAGCCAGATTTGCAACCCAGTCTTTGGTCATATGGTTGGTGACGTCTCGGCAGCTGTCAGCAGACGGCAAACTAGCTGTTGTACTTGTCTTTCTAAGTATGACTGTGCCAATTTTTGTCTAGGTGTCTGCAGGTAAGTGTGCATTGACTGGATACAACTGCATATATGTTATTGCAGTGGTGTAGTGTGAAGTTCACATGTTGCTAAAACAGATTACTTTAAAAGAAAATAACTAGAAAAAGCTGACTATGTACAGGGCAAATGGGGCAATGAAATTATCCACTTGTCCTTAAACGTTTACTCTATTTCATACATTTTCATTTTCAATAGAAAGTAATGAAGGAGAATGTGCTGTTTGCATTTTTCACAACCGTCTACAGTAGTCGCTCGGAAGACATGTTCAAGGTTTTGCAAAGTCCGGCTAAACTCATAACTACGGTATAATATAGTATGCACGTGTAAAGTCATTTCTCTAACACATCAGTTATTCAGAGGCAAAGGTAATAGACCATTTCAAACGGATGGTGTTTGCTCGTTTGCAGCTCATTCAAGTTCACATTGAGAATCAAGAATCTTTGTCATAATGCAAAGCACAATGAAATGTTCAGCAGCTTCAGGCAAAAGCAGACAGGAAAACATTAGCTGCTGAGGCAAAAACACCGATTTTCAGCTCTTATTGAATACAAGCCACACTGTGCGACAGGTGCAATTAATTCTGCAACAAAAGCAGATCTGTGGCCCATTTTCAAAGCGTCATATTGACACAGCGTTTTATGACTTGCTGGTTTGCTACTAACCGTTCCACGCTGCTGCTTCTCTGATCATTCAATTGACTGAATAACACTTCATACTGCCACTACTTTTCCATGCTTCTCTTTTGTTTTCCGAGTAACAACACTGGTGTTTGCTGACTCGTGCGATCACATGGTTGCTTGTCTTGGCAACAGTCACTTTTTTTGCACGACCACCTGGTACTGCTTTTTATGTGGACGATTTCATTTTGTGCTCGAAGCACTGACATGATTTGAGTTGCTCACTTGTCCTAAAGCACATTTTCCTGTCTTTCCTCTTCGTTAGGGGACACCTCCTCCTGCGACTCCACGTCCTGTGCCTTCATGGACTGGATCAATGAGATGTAGAGTATCAGAGTTCTTCAGCAGCTCAGTTCAGTGCATTCAGTGCCTAGATCAACTTGCACCCCTCACTTTAAAGTGAATGTATAAATCCTTCCCCCCCAGTTTGTCTTTCTTCTCAAGTGAAATGTATTCATAAGATATCAAACCATATTTCAACATGAACTAATGTTATTTATTACATAGAAACAAATTAGTTTACTGTTTTTGTACAAGTTCCAAGCAGACTGGCTCCGCAAAGGCTATTCCAGTTATATAGTTCTATATATTTATTTATTTATTATTTAACTTATTTGCACTTTTGGAATTTGTCTCTTTTTCCACATTTGTTGAATGTATTCAGTAAATTGGTTTATTGTTGTGCACATCCTCAGCTAGCTGTTACACAAAGGGACTTAACTGGGTGTTTTCAGGATTGTTTCCAGTGTGCCTGTTTGATGATCTAGCAATGCCTCATGAGTTTGAAATAAAAGGCTGAATGAGAATTTGTCTACTTTTTCTTTTTTTATTTTGCTGCTATAACATGCTCTAATGCAGTTTTGCAGATGTGTTATTTCTTACATGAAAAGGGACATAAAGCAACATCCATTAAAGTAAATGCAACCTCAATATGAGCTGCATATTATACATGCTAAAATGCGGAGACAAATAGAAAAAGATACAGAAATGACATTTACTGAAACCACATTTGTATATAGATGTAGTTAAATTACTCTGCACATATTTTCATCTTGGTTTATTAAGCAAATGTAGCAAAAATCGGCTGCAAAATTGAGGCTTTTCACCTGAACATAAACAAAATTTGCCCAAAAAGCATGTTTCTTTTGTTCTTGGTATTCGGTTTTGCAGATTGTGTCCAATAACAGTAACACCATTAGCTTGTAAATTGTTTATTTTAAAAGGAAATGTAGCTACTGCACATATTTCCTCAGTTTCACCAGGAATGCTGGGAGACAAGAAAAAAAAACACAATGAGCATTTAGAGCAAATATCCAGAAACTAAGCCAGCAATCGTGCTACGTTCTTACCTGTGTGGCTCATCTGTTCAGGATGAGGTCTGGCGATGTAGGGAATCGTCCCAAAGGCTGGACGGCGGTGCTCCTCTGTGCCCATCGCTAAAACCAGACAAGTCTAAGCATGAAAGCTCTGAACGTCCTCCAAAGGGATTAGTTTTACTCACCTCTGTCAGTCCCATCTTCTTGACTTTGGCTTTGATCAGGGGTCAGCGCTTCCCTGCTGTGGTACTGCCCGTCTTTCTGCAGGGCTGGCGCCACCATCCAGTCCCGCACTGGAACTTCTATGATGCGCTCAAACAGTAACGGCAAAGCCCAACATCGGATCCCCTCCAGCAGGTCGATGACCTGTGTTATACTGCGTTACAGGCACAAAGCACAAGATGACGCTGCATAAATTATTTAAACCAAAGTTGATTTTTTTATGTTTAAACTTGACAGATTTGTTAGACATGTAATGTCTCAGACACTGGTGGTGCAGGTAACAAGTCAAAAGAAGAGGAAAAAAACTATTGATGGAATATTTCTGAGGTCCAAAAACAGAAGGATAAGAAAAAACATGAAAAACTTCTCCACATACGATCTAATCCACATGAAGATAATTTTATACAATGTGGGACTCACACAACTGTACTAAGATCTTAAAAAGAAAACTTTAGGTGTATAAATCAATAATCTGATCAATTGGCAGCAGTGATAGCAGATCTATGGTTGGTAAAGGTATATGCTGCAGGTGTTTTGTCTCAGATAAAATACTCAAAACGCTTTGCATCAAATCAAAAACTAGAAAACAGTTGTTGGGTTTTTTATAGAGATTTCCTTTCATGCAGGGTTTTAACAGTAAAATGTTTGGCTTTTAAACTAAACTGTTCAATGAATAAAGTGAAATTATAAGAAGAAAAACTGCTCCCTCAGTTATTATAATGAATAAATTCAACCATTTATTCTCTCTATTTATGTTGAATTTAATTAGCTTTTTTTAAAAAAAATCCTGTTTATCACTTAATTACCTGCTGTATAGCAGGTCTGGTTTCCAGCATGCGTTACTATAGTGATCCAGTCCGGTTGGCTGTTTTGCTTCTACAATTTCGGAGCTAAACCTCCATGAAGCACTAATAAGGCTTGTTTTATTTTTCTTTTACTGAGTTATATTTGTGTGTAATTGTGCTTTGTAAAATGTTCTTCACATTTTTAAATGAAATAATTTATGCAGCAAAAAATTAATTGCTTTATTTTTGTGAAATAAGTTTCAGGGCCGCTGCAGTAAACCCCCTTTTGAGGCGATGCATTTTGCTGCAGGTAATGTCTGACTCTACTGATGTAATCAGAGCAGAACTTCACTGCTCACTTCATATCTTTTGTGCTTAATCTGCACTGAGAAACACTTCTAGTCTGTGGGTTGTTTTGCCTGGAAGCATTTGTTTCTTTGGATCTGAGGTTGCCATCATTCTAAGCCCCTAGTTTTGCTGCAATTATTTTTTTTTTATTATTATTACCGGTACATGCTAGTCATCAGTGGGAGGTAGGTTTAGGTGTTTTCCCAAAAGCTATAACAGTGGTAAAGCTAAACTTTGTCATGGGGAGCCCAGAAGGTTCCCATCTTTCTCATACTTGTGTCTTCAAGCCCAATAGAATGTTAACAAGATACATTTATCCACTTTCTCATGTATCAGTTTATTTTTTAATCAACTAGCATCTTTGCTAGCCTCCTGTTTAAATTACACTGATTCATGTAGCACTAGCTTAGTCATTGGCTGCTGAGTTACTTTAACCATCTTTTTCAGCTCCAATGTGAAAAATCCGAATTTACTAAGTATATGTGTAGTCACTAAATACACCAACTAAAAACTAAACGACATGTTTTCTCCACATTAATCTAGTGCTAGCATATAACTAGAATAACACTGCTATGTAGCTTTATGCTAATAGTGGGCTAATACCCATATGTAACATTTTAGTATTTGAACAGAAACAAAAATCCTTAAGCAATTTTATTTAAAGATATGACTTAATTATTAAACCATTTTTAAATTCAGTGTAAGCTGCTGCAGTGACACTGGTGAATGATGCATTTCTGAAAAGACATGTCTACCCTCCTCCTAGTTACCTGTCAATCATTTGAGGCAGCACCTGCTGTGTCTAATCAAATTACTGAGGTGGGCAGTGCCACCCAGGCCACCCCTCTACCTCTGTCCCTGATTTGGAACCATTAGTATTTAAATAAAATGCCATAAAACAGCAGTTACACACTTGGCAAGGTAGACGGCACACACAGCTCCAGGGTGCAGATGTGGGAGCACGGTGGGTAAAACCAAATGCGGCCTGATCAAGTCGAGAGCCACCTGCACACATATTAAACACATAAAACACAAATAAGCTGATGAGTTCAAACTCCTGCAATATTCATGTGTGCTCATCAAAAACCACACCAACCGCGTGAAAGCCCCGCCCAGCGAGGAGTGAGGAGGCTGTGGAGAGGTCAGCGTTATGAAACCGCACATTGTCCGGCCATTCCCGCCCCCGTCGCACGCTCCAGGACGTCCTCCAGTTCTCATAGTTCAACACAGCCCTCCTGTAGTGGTCCTCCCTGACCTCCAAGCTCAGCACGCTGCCCTCAGAGCCCACTGCATCAGTCAACACACTGGTGAAAATGACTCAAACGTCTGATTTCTGAATGCAGGATTAAAATAAAATGGTCATGTTTTTTAATGAGGACAGTCCACACTCATGTGGAGAACAATCCTCAAGGGCGCAAGTTCACATTAAAATTCAATGCTCACTTTTAACCTCCAACTTTGCTTCATTATCACTTCAGTTCAAATTAAACTCATCCTGTAAGGATTATTCTCCTCAGCTTATCTTTCAACATCACTCTGGACCAGTGGTGTGTGGCTTCGCTTTAAATTTAATGGAAGTAAGGCAACATTTCTGACCTGCTCTTGACAGGAACAGAGACATGGCTCCTGACCCAGAGCCTGACTCCAACACATCATCTCCCGCTGTCACATCCATCATCAGCAGCATAGTGGCTGCATCCTGTGAAAATATTCAGATATTAAACAGACATTCTGAAACTGAACTGCACTTATGACATTTGTAAAGAAACGCTCTTTACATCTACCTTGGGGTAGGCGATTGCAGGGCCCCTCTTCATGTGCAGCACATAATCTTCCAGACTGGCTCGGCGTATGAAGATGGGCACCTCTCTCCCTGTCCTCAGAAAGCTGCCTGCTGGTTGCCCGGCAATGTCATTATGCTCAATGATGCCCCAGCTGCTGTGAAGACGGGCTCCTGTTTGAAGCTTGAACATCTTCCTAAACTCCACACGCCTCTTCTTTCGATATTCAGCCATGAGTAGCTCTCCAAAGGTGAGCGAGCTGTCCCCAGGAAGAATGTCTTGCAGCTGCATTTCAGGGTTTCTTTCCATAGGTGCATCAAAGTCCTGGTCTGTGTCCAGATGTAACTCTTTGCTGAATGTCTGAGGTCTGCTGTCCTGGTTTGCGATGCCTGTCTGTTCCTGCAGGTTCTGCTCTCTCAGCTGCATTACCTCAGGGCTCAAAGCCTCCTGAGGCAGCAAGCTGCTGATCCTCTCCAGGGGGGAAAGGTGTCTCCTTCTGGAGACCAGAGCCTGCCTGGATGTCAGCTTGGCACTCAGGGGTGAGGAGTCTGAGCTGTTACCCCCATCATCGTTATATCTCACAGAAGCAGTGGATAAACTTATAGTGCCCAGTCTACTTTTGAGTTTTACAAAAATATTCCTCTGGCTGTTGTGTTTTTGGCAGGTTGTGCAAACTGCCACCAGTCTGTGCGTTAATATAAATCTAAGAGGCACAGCCATCATTAAAAGTTTCAAGCCAATTACAAACCACTACATAAACAGATCCAGACATCCACCTACCTGGTTTACCTGCATTAAAAACACAAAGTAGAAATGTTTTCGGGTATTACTTAAAACTACTTTATAGGCTTGGTCTTTTTTTAAAAAAAAAAAAAAAGTGTCTTCATTACCCTTTATTTTAGTAGACTGATCAGAGGAGGTCACTGCGCTGAAGGGAAACACCGCTGAAGCACATGCGAACAACGTCATAAACAAGCGCCTAGTGTAGTAATTTAAGTTGACCACCAGAGGGAGACTGACCGCTATTAAGCGTGATGACACATTCAGTAACAATCTGAATGTAAGGTTTTCACCACTTGCGTTATTTACTTGCGTGGAAATACGTTTCGCTTTCAAGATTTTCTTAATTTGTATAATGGTATACTAAACGCAACCAAAGATCCCCGAGACCCCACTACATGTGCTGAGGAATTAACAGTTCGCGCTGGTAACAAATCGAAAATTTCAAGATTATCAGATTTATTTAATTCTTTACATTTACATTTACGTTTGAAAATGTTGCCATTAATGCATTTTTAACTATTCAAATGTATAACCTGAAAACATATATTGTAACTAAATGATCTGATTTCTTCATAGCTAAAGGAGAATAAATAGTAACATTTACTGATGTTTACAAAAAATAAGTAAAGAGCCTGAAAGCAACATCTATCTATCCTGTATGTTTTCGGAAAGCAGCCAATAGGAGAGCAGTGCTGTTTAAGCGCTAATGCGCATGTCCGTAGATGGCTGCACGTGTTTGTGCAACTACGGCGCATGCACACGCAAGCAACGCTACAGAAATGGCGGCCGACGGTGGCAGATTTGCGCTGCAGCTACCCTGCGTTTTTTCACCCAAATCACGACAGTACTTATCTGTGTGTGCCCAGGATGGCAGACTTCGCATCTGGAACACAGACAGTAAAACACTTCAGCAAGAATATGTGCCTTCAGCTCATTTGAGTGCAACTTGTACGTGCATAGCCTGGGGACCATGCCGGACAGTCAAGGTACGTGAGGTTGCTTTGGAAGTCCCTGCTGTGTTAGCTGCAATAGCTAGCAAGGCCCGAGCAAGCTACTTCTGATAATGTATCATCCAAGTACACAATTTAGATTAGTCGAAAGTCACATTAATATAGAAAAGTTATTATACAGCTGAAATGCACTACTATCCGTTGTTAGAGACGCTCGATGTGCATGACAGGCGTGATAAGCATAGTAGCCACATTAGCAACTAGCTAACATTGAATAGCTGTACAGAACGCACATGTTAGTCCCACATGGTGAATAAAAAAACACGAACACTTTCCTAATTATGAGTGTTACGGCTAGTTTAAAACATTTTTTTTAAAAAAAGAACAATTTTAACACGGGTTATTATTTAATGCTGTTTAATACGATTTATAACCGAAAGAAATTAGTTATTAAAGTTGACATCAGCGCATAGAGACTCGACAAGCGTGTGCCCTCCATGACAGAGAAAGATGTCCTCAAGCAACGACTTACTTTTTTATTTGATTTTTGTTATTTACTTGTTCTTTTTGTTAAATAATTATTAAATAGCGTGTTATTTTTGCACCACTTTCATTATTTGTGCAAACTAGCCTAGTTGGCGACTACACGAGTTGGAGATATAAGCCCAACACGTGACTGCTGAGGCAGAATTAACTGTCAATTTGGACAACGTACTTTAACAGTACAACTGTGTTTTACAGGAAGGACCTCAGAGGAAGAAGAGGAAATCTGTGGCTGTCCAGGTGGAGCAGAAGGCAGACCTGTTGGCGATGGGCACAGCAGCGGGCACTGTGCTCATTTACAGTACAGCTAAAGGAGATCTACACTGTACCCTGGTAAGTTTGGCCTTTAACTCTTAAAACATACACTTATGTAGTTGTTTCCTGTAGAACCAAAGTCTTTGTTTATATTTTTTCAGTTTATTCCTCATTTCACTATTTCTCAGAGTTTGAATAAAATAGTAAAGTGTTAGTGCATCAAAACTGATGTTTTCAGGAACGGCAGCTAAAGTTTGACAGAATATAGTTGAATAAAGTGCAAGTTTTCAAGTTATTTATAAGTCAGTGATTGCTCACAAGCTTGTTCTTATACGAACCCATGTAAGATTGTTTTATGGTTGGAAACATGTCACAATCTTTAAAACATGGGTGGACTAGCTCTTTGACCTAATTTGATTTAATTAAAGAGACTTACCATTTTTGCCAGTTTAGTCTCTCGTTTTCACCAATATTCAAATGTAGATCAAAACAAAACTGTAGAATTAATGAAAAATCAGGCTGTTGTTGTCTTTTGTCCTGAGAGAAGCACTTTTACTCACACATTGTGCTCACAATTAATTTTAAAAAGGGGCATTAAATATAAAGTCTTTTTTTTACTATTTAAAAATATGTTGAGAGGAATATACACAACTAAGACACTAAATCTGTTTGTTTATTTGGTTTGGAGTCGGTTTGTAGATGTAAATGACCAGGAAAAGTAATGAGTTGGTGTCGTGACAGTAAGTGACTGTGTCAAAATAAAAAGGTTGGGAGAATGCTGTTGTTATTGATTAAATACCTCTGACACAAGTATGTCGTACCAGCTATGTTTTACATTACATTACAGTTATTTAGCAGACGCTTTTCTCCAAAGCGACTTACATCTGAGAATAAGTTTATTCACACCAGTTTACTCATCACCAGTTTATTCACAGCCATTCACACAGGAGGGCAAAGGAGGGGCAAGAGGTCAAGACAGGGTGGCATTAGGGCACTTTTGATGTGATCTAATGTTCAATCAGCACAACACACCTCACTTTATCCAGTTAGCCTGAATTTTCAATCTGATCAAGAGGAATAAACACTTTCCATGATTTGATCAACACAAAAGTATAAGCATGGTTGTTCGTATTCCTGTGGTTTCTCTGGTGTCGTGTGTCTGTTCATGCTTAGGTGACACAATGAGTTTCAGGACAAGACTTGGAAAATGAAGTCAGAAAGGATTAGTGATGCATGATATGAAAAATGTCAACCAATAACGATAACTGATTTTTTTCTGCCTGTGATAACCGATAAATTACAGATATTTTTATGTTTACTACTTGATGCAGTGATCAAAAACTGATATTTAAGAAGCTCTGGCATATCTGTAACACCAAACAAACAGTTTTGGTTCTTCACATTTTCATTTCTTTCATGTTGTAGCACAAAAATATAGCCATTCAAATAAAGTGCATCCCTTGAGAATTCAGAAACAGATGTACTTATCTTCAGGCTTATCTACAAAGGTATGTGTTTAAGTATGAAATTATATGAACTGACATATTAAATATCTGTTTAATATCGGCCCAGTATACCGATATTTGAAAAATAGAAAAAAATCTTACGATACCGATAATAGCACCTATATATCGTGCATCCCTTGAAAGAATAAACCTGAAATGTGGTGGATATATTGTTTTAGCTGGAAATGCTGAAAGGGTTACAGATCGAGTATCTCCATAGTCATGTCACTAAACAAGCCGATTAAGGAGATATTTGGTCAAAGATTTTTGGTTTACTGTTCTTCCAATCAGTCTGAATTGCAAGTGTTTAAAGTGCTATGACCATGTTAAATACTTCATGTAAATCATGTAACCATCATGTAAATACATAGCTTATCTGATCAGTTTGTTCAGTCTCTTTATAAACATGTCAGCAGGAATCTCTGATCACATTGATCTCTGACAGATAAAAGGAATATTTGTTCATGTAAATGTAGCTTTTAGTCATCCTCATTGCAGTCAAAACTTCTACATTTAGTCAAACAAGATGCAAAAAAAAACACTTAAATAATTATATTTATAATAAAAGATGACTACTATCGTTACAAGATTACTCAAAATATGTACAGAGAAAGAACTTAAACTGCCCCTAAACTA
>JBAMHX010000022.1:3301315-3322877 GCA_037177515.1 Pseudomugil tenellus
ATCATATCTTGGTATAAGAATACGTTAAAGTCCTGAAATTGTAGAAATTCTCTGGAAGTGAGCGTGAAAATGTCTTTTCCTCAACTGGAAGATCACCAGATGAGCCAGTGTGTGTGTACATAGTACTGCTGGTTCGACATAAATGCAAATATTCAACAATGGAATCTGTTTTAATACAACTTGGTGGATTAGTTGTCGCAGAAGTGAAAAATCTGAATATTTTACAAGTTTATAGGATTAAATATGGAAAACCGGCAAGTATATTTTCATGTTGACAAAAAGGATCTGGTGCATTTATATATCATTTTACCTTTTTAAATAACAACAATTGTATTATTTCTCTCCCATTTTTCTGCCAGGATGGAGGTCATAGTGGAGGAGTGAACTGTATTGACTGGCATCCTGAAGACAGCTTGTTATACAGTGGCTCAGATGACACAAACATTGTCGAGTGGGACCTGCAAACTGGCAAGACGCGCAGGTCAGTGTCCTTTTTCCCAGATGCTTAGAATTTATTATGACAATATAACAGCAATAGGTCCTAATTCAAAGTTGAAATTTCTTTATTTATAAAGCCCTTTTCATGCTACAAAGCAACACAAAGTGCTTTAGATAGTTTCTAAAAACATACAAAATTTGAATTATTTGAATGCATACAAAAACATAGCAAAGCATTTAAAATAGACTAAGACCTAGATGTCTAGATGCGCAAACCAAGAGAACACAAGTTTTATTATAAATGTTGGCTTCTGAAATAGCAGCAGGATGGTTGATGTGGAAGGGATAGAGGGGGACCCGCAGCCATGTAGAGATGTTTTCTGTTCAGCGGGCACAAATCTGTTAGCAAAACAAGTTAACTTCTACTTTTTTACAGTCATAATTGTCTTCTCTTGTAAAATGACACACACCAGCTTGTGGAAAGGGGTTTAATGGACTTTAAATCCTCGCTGAGAAGTGTTGGCTGGGATTTTTCGGAGGCTTTGCCAACGTTAAAATAACTTTGGTTTGACTGAAACGAGTTTGGCGGCAGTTTTTATTTTCCTCTCGCAGGTGATGTAACCTGTACTACATGGTTCATGTATCAGTACCAGAAAACAGTTTGTTGGGGCAGAGGCAAAAATAAATGATTTGATGATCATAATCTGGTTTGAAATATTAGCTTGCCCCTGCCTTTGTTTGTCCAGTTGAAACTGACTTCATGGCATAAAAAATGTCAGAGAAAATGTTTAAAGTAGGATTTTTTTTATATTAAAATTCACCTCATTCAATTATCTCTAACTGCATCTGACAAGAATAATTCTATTTTTTATGTAATATATGAGACAGAAATATGAACTATTAAGTGTTCTTTTTTCCAGTAGATGGCAGCCAAACCTGCAGCAGAAACTCTTTATGTGACTGAGTGTAGGGCGGGCTCATATGCCATAAAATGTGATTCTTTTCTCTATTTACTGATTTATATTCTAATCAGGAGTCAGGTGTGTTGCATCAGGAAACGTCTCAAATCTGCAATATAGTACTTAGCGATCCCTACTGTGGATGGACCAACTGAAAATGTGTCGTTATTGCTAACTTATTGTGAGATGTTGGCATTATGTAGTTCTACCGGGGTGACGACAATGAAAACAGCTTTTTAAAAAAGAAAAGATATATATTATCTAATCACTGTCAGCTTGGCTGACCTCTGAAATCACATAGCAGAAAATAAGCAGGCAGAAACAGTTTTACTTAACTTCACCCAGAACTTGCTGCTGCTAATTGCATGCTTTAAACGCACCCACACTGCAAAGCATATAATTATATCAACAAGCCGGACATCTCTGTGAACTGTTTATCTGCTGAAACCTGCTGGACACTAATGGTGCAAGTGGTCGCACTGTGCATGCATGCTGATCTTTGAAGAACTGAAAACAACAATGTGGTATTTTACTGGGCACCAGAGCTTTTAAGGTCTCATTTTGTAACCATTGTAAACACACAGAGGAGAGAATATGATGTGCTGATGGAACTGCAGCATCATAAAGCAGGAATCAGTAAAAATCAGCACATCAAACCTTTAACAGCTCATTTGAAGCGTCACTGCTTTTTCAACCAATTACTTTTTACTGACCAGCATGCTGCCTAAGATGGTTCAGGCTGTCTCATTGTAAAATCGTCAGTAGTGGATCAATGGTGTAGGTTTTCAGCCTCATCTAAGAGAAGCAAGAACTGCTGTGAAGGAAACGCAAGGATGATAATCTCATGTCAACAAGGGAAAGTTTTCGTAATGATAGATTTTATAAGGATTATTTATCAGGCCAATCTAAATGGATTCAGTCATCAGGTTTCCATTTGATTTTACTGATTGACCTCAGGAATGAAACCTTTGCTGATCTGTGTTATCTAATTAAATGCTGGATCCTGCACAAATCTAAATTAATTTATTTACCACAGTGTGAACAAAGTTGTGATTTACACTCTAATCCAGCTCTGCAGTGTCACTGGGAGGTGGCATTTTGGACTGCAGCCCTAAAGGTTGTAATTAAAAAAAAAAAAAAAAAGCAGCTGTCATCCTGCCTGCAAACAGACACAAAATAACCACAGCAACGCTGGAAATGCATTAAGTAAAAAGAGAAGAGCTCGTGTTTGGGAACAACTTTCATGTGTGGGAACACCAGGAGTGTTTATATGCGGAAAGACACAAATCAGTCATTTTAGTTGATGTTTGGACCAGAATCCTTTTCATCTGCAGGTCAGACCTGAGTCAGAAAGATAATTTTGTTCCTCTTAATACACATCATGTCTTATTTGAAACTGCCAAATCTAGTCCAGTGACTCTATACCAAGGTGTCCAAAGTCCGTCCCCGAAGACCTGTTGTTGTGCAGGTTTTTAATTTATCCCTCTTCCAACACACCTGGCTTCTTATGAAGTGGATCCAGCAGCCAATGAGGTTCTGCACAACAACTGATTACTTTGAGACAGATGTGTTGGAGCATAGATGCATGGAAAACCTGCAGGATTGTGGCCCCCGATGACCGGAGCTGGACACCTCTTCTGTATAAATTATGCGCATTTAATGGGAAGCAACTGTCGGATATTGTGGAAATGTTCTTGATTTAAAAACTCATAATACAAAATAGGCAGTAAAGTGTTAAGTGAAAAGTTTCCAGCAGCCGTCCCAGCATCTGAATCTATCAGCTTTTCATGCATTTAAAACAACTTTTAGCAGCAGCTGAAAAGAAGCTGTCACTTTAATGTTTTTGTACTTTGCTAACCGAGACTGAAATGTTCTGCAGACGTTGAAGTCATGGACGTCCATGTTACATGACCCCCATTTTAAGTTGAGTAAAGCCCACCTGTGGTCCCTAATGGTTTGGAGAGTGGTCAGGTTTTTGTAAAGGTGAACATTAAGCTGTTGCTTTTGAGTCTGAAGTGTGCTCTTAAGACCTAAGAAAAACTAGAAGCTATGGCAGGAAGCACCACAAAGGTTTTCATAAGAAAACAAGAAGAAATTTAACCTGTTAAAGCTTCTTAAAAACCAGTGAATGGAGTGGTAAAAATGTACTCATTGTGTTTGTCTTGTCGGAGCAGTAAGTGGAAAGCAGATCGTGCAGCTGTGACCAGTTTGTGTTTGAGCCCTGATGGCAAACTGCTGCTCTCAGCTGGCCAGACAATCAAGATGTGGGACTTGGACACGAAGGAGGTGTACAGGGTGAGTCTTTATTCATATTTACTTTTTGTGTTCTTAAAGTTTTAAGTGGTGTTAGGCCATTTAAGCTCCATGCTGTGTAATTTGGCCTGTTTTAAGCCAGTGTGGGGGTTCAAATCAACTTTCTTTAAATAGCGCTACTTAACAATGATGTCATCTCATTATTCATAATAAGTTGCCTAGTTTAACAAAAAAAAAACAGCAGATTGTATGTAATTTATCCAATCTCCCATTTTGAGCTGCATGAGGCGACAGTGGGAAGAAAAACTATTTTTTTTTTTTTTTTTTTTTTTGACAAGAAAGAACATCTGGCAGAACCCGGCTCAGGGAGGGCAGTCATCTGCCTCGACTGGCTGGGGGTGGAGAGGACAGGAAAGACAGATCAACACAAAGATCTGCAGAGAGGAAAAATGTGAATGCCAGTACTGTCATATGTTTCTACATGGAAGATAAGGATCAGGAGTGCATCATGGGACAATGTAAACCTATCTAGGGAATGACAAAACCCTTAACTGTATGATTTATCAAGAAGGAAAGTTTTCAGATGGATTGTTAAGGGTAGAGATGGTGTCTGCCTCCTGAACCCAAACTAGGAGCTGGTTCCATGAAAAAGGGGCCTGATAGCCTAAGGCTCTTCCTCCCATCATCTTAGGTTCTGGGAACAAGTAGACCTGCAGTCTGAGAGCAGAGTGCTCTGTTAGGAATATATGGAGCTATGAGATCTCTGATATACGATAGAGCATGGTCCTGGTGGATGTAGAACAAGGAGCTGTACACCTTAAACTGTGGGGGCATGTTTACTGTTGTCTTCTAGTGGATGTATCGCCTCAGAACCACGACAATTTAAAGAACACCTGGATGTATGAGAAACAGATGCACCTTTTAATTACCGTAAGAGTTTATAGAGGCCTCTAAATACCAATGAATGCTGGGAAGTTTGCAAATATGCATCATCGTCAGTCGGCCAGTGAAAATAAACAATTTTTTAGGGGCGGCTGTGGTGCACGTTTGGTGTGGCCGTCCTCTGGTGATTCATGGGTTCGGTTCCCGCGCCGTCTGTAGTCTGCATGTCGAAGTGCTCTTGAGCAAGACACCAAACCTCAGGTTGCTCCTGGTGGCCAGGCTAGCGCCGGTGTGTATGGCAGCTCTGCTGGCGTCGGTGTGTGAATGTGCGCGTGAATGGCTGGATAGCAGGATCTGTAAAGCGCTTTGGTCATGGTGAGATGAATGTAAAGCGCTATGTAAGTGAACAACATTCACCATTTGACGTCAGAACTGACTTTATGTTGATTTTTCTCTGTGCAGAAATTCACAGGGCACTCCACGGCTGTGACGACCCTGCGCTTTGCCACCACACGACCTCCTGACAGCAACGGCCTTTATTTTCTCTCGGGTGCAGCACACGATAGACTGCTGAGTGTATGGTGAGTTGCTAAAGACAATTTTAATGGATGTTGTGTGTTTTAACAAACAGCAGCGTCAACATGTTCAAGTTATCTTTGCAATATCAGCTTGTCGTACAGACTTCTTGGCTTTAATTAGCGGGTATGCATCGTGGAGAAAATGTTTCAAACCTGCACCTTGTTATCATTTACCATCTTCTCTTCTGTCTTTGGTCACGTTTACTTGAGTTTTATTCCCTCTTTAAAGTTAAAGCCGCTTTAAAAAAAGTGAAAAATAACCATGTAAACATTTAATTCTGACTGAAAAGGACTGTTTGGAATTAAACTTAATTCTGAAGTGGCTGCTTTATTCTCATTATGAAGCCAAATTAACTGATTCCTCTCTTATGTTAATTCCACTCTTGAGTTAATTCCTGGTATTTTGCGAATGTTTGTTACCTTTTCCCGTTGCAATGACGCACATGTCTTCTGCCTCCCGCCTCTGGGACTCCGTCTTCCATTTCCTCCTCAGCTGCTGGAGTACCAGCTCCTGTTGAGCTGGTACTCCAAATAATATCATCTAAATTAAAGCGAAAACGGTATTTAAGTTGTTTTCCATGTTTTGGTGAAAAAGACAACAAACAGGAAGTGGTTTGTTTCCGGTATACGGAAGTGTGTCGCACCTGCCGTCAGCAAAATTAAGAGAAGGCAAATAAACATGTTTCTTAGTAAACATCAATTTGGAATTAAAATCTTCATATAAATTCGAATAAGAATGCTTTAATTCAGAATTATTTAATATTCTAAATGACAGCATCCAGCTGTGAGAAAGGGCTTTTGTAATTGACTTTGAGGAGAAGATTTTACAGAACATTTGCTACAAGCTGTAAATTATGATTTCTAGAAGTGAGACCTGATGAGTGTGTTGGAGATTATTTAGCAGAATTCTTTGGAAGATGAAACCTAATCCAAAATTTATCTGAATGATAAGAAAATGAATCAGGAGAAGTTTGAAATAACCTGACAATAGATGTTTCTCATAGTACAGATGGATAATGATGCTAAACACGATGCAGAAGCTTCTAAAAAAAGTTTGTGTGTTTCAGTGATTCCTAAAATCATGTATTGGGATGTGAATGCTTTCAAATGAATGTGTTGATTTTACTGGAATTATGATGGCTTGACCTGTTAGCCACACTCCAAACCTTTAATATTCAGAAAAGGGGGTTTTGTTCAGCTGCTCCTATTCTAAGATGGGCTTTTCATGTTTCTGTAGACCTCTGAAATGTCCAACATGTCTGTCAGAGCTCAGATCTTTCTCTGTTTAGCTTCAGCTAAGCGGTCCCATGGCTATCTTCTCCTCATGTTGGCAAATGTGTGGAACTATTTTCTTTTAGTATGAAATTAGAGCATTTCTGCTGGTGCTGGCTGTGTTTCCACAACTGAGTTTTACCTGCAGGCAAGTTCGAGAAGATGGGAAGGATAAGAACTCTGTGGTTTCTTTCACACTGTCAGACGAACCACAACACATCGACCTCATTGCATCAAATAGCAAGGAAGAGGTAAGAAGTGTCTGCATGTATTCTTCCCACATTACATGGTCTGGATGTGCTTCCATTATCATTTTATTGGACATTGTGTTGAATTATTTGCTAATATTGTGCTGAACATTTCATTGCATCTGCTTTTCACAGGCAGTGAGACTGGCAGTGGTGTGTAAGGATGGGCAGCTGCATCTGTTTGAGCACTTTTTAAATGGGTAGGTATTTCAGAATGTACTGGGATTGGGGAGAACGGCAAGCAACTGTATTAAAAACATCTTTAATGCAGGGATTGACTTCTTGACTCGAATTAATTTGTTGTCCAATCTAACCTCAGATAAAATCCTCACCCACATTAACAGCAGAAGTGTTTGTGTGCTTCATTGTAGGTTCATTGGGGTTGAATACTGATTGGTTGTAGCAAGATTAGCTGATAAATCCACATAGTTCATTTGGAGCATTTGGTTTTTAAAGCAGTTCTAAAAATATAATATTTTTAGCATTTATGAGCTGCTGGTTTGCCATAAAGTGACATGTTCAGTGTGACAATGAAATGTCCGAAGTGTCTGATTATTTCTTGTTTCCTTTGATTTACCTGCTTTTAGATAAATGGTACAGCAATTTAGCAGGTAATAAAATTTGTACCATGTAAAGCGAATATGTGGGACAACTTTAGAGCTCTGTGTTTAGTATGCAACGTTAACGTTTTAGCATTAACCCTTTAACTTCCTGGTCTAGCATTTGGTAGAGGTACATTTGCAGTGATTATGGTGATTTTATTCAACAAATTGGGGAAATAAACCTGCCTAAACCATCTCTACTATTCTGTTTTGCTATGTAAAAGACAAACTGTTTATTCTAACACCACTGCTTCACATTTCCACCAGTTCACTGTCACTGATTATTTTTTTTTACCAAAACAAAAAGAAAAATGCAGAGAAATGTTTTTTTCTTAATGTGGAAGTTAAAGGATTGAGTGCTCACTGTGTCCTTCTGTTTTCTGGATCTGAGCTGGACCAGGAAATTTTGAACCTGTATGTGGACCAGTGTGGATCAAGTTAAATGCAGATACCTTATTTTAATTGTTTGTTAGTTGGCTTTAGTATAATTTTGTTTCCAAAAATTTTTTGTACATTATCATTTACACAAGTAGATCCCTACTATTTTGCTGGCATGCAATGGGACTTGTCATTCTTATTTAATGTTGGTACTGGCCGGTATAAAACCTGAAGCATGCAGAGGGCTGCATGTGGTTATCCGAGAAACACCTTAACACTTTAAAGCTGCTTGTAACAGGTGATGGTCCTCTTGCAGCACATCAGAGAGGTGATGAGGAAGAAGGCAAGACTAGTAAACCGTAATAAGCATGAAAAATAAACAGAAGAGCTTAGTGGTTGGTGTCTGACTCAAACACTGTAAGAGCTGTAAATTGTAAAGAAGGCCAAGTGGCTTGTGCTGCTGCCTGGTTTGACAAAACTCAAATGTAAATATGAAACTTTTAAACTGGGTGGAGACCAGCGACTGGATAAATTACTGGACAGTGCATACGTCACATTTCCCTTAGATTTCTGAAGAGCGGATTTGAGGCCAATATCGCAAAATCCCAAAATGGATGAAAAGGCAGAGCTGAGAGGGCTCAGTCACGGTGCCGCCAGCAGGAAGTACGCAGCTGTAACCAGTAATGGCGCTCCAACACACATCAATCAAAGGGACACGCCTCTAAATTTAAGATTAAAATAACATCGAAACCAAAGCGTTTCGAAACCAAATTCAATTTTTTTTCTGTAAACATGTTTTAACACGGGAGTTTATGTGCATTGGTCTCTATTACAGCCAGTCATCCAGCGATGAGGGGTGAACTGCAAGTATTTCCATTTCCGTATTTGCGTCACCATCGGCAGCCAGAGATTGCCGCCTGGTGGAGACACAAAGTGCAACAAGCCCGGCAGTGAAATCTTTCCTTAAACTTCATGCTAGTGAAAAGTAGATTTCACACCCAAGTAAAAACATCATACGCAGTGATTTTTAACCTAATTGGTTGTAAATATGACTTAAGTTATGTGTGCTCTGCTTTCAACCATTCTCCATATTCCTCATTTCTATATGCTGTTTCAAAAAACAAAAAAAGTTTAGTGATCAGTAAACACAGTGAATGTGTGTTCATGCAGGCCATGCAAGAAGCCCTTATCGCCCTCGTGTACGGTGCAGATGGCTGATACGAAAGAGTCCCCGATGCCAATCCCACTGCTGGCTGCTGCAGTCGGACCCGATCCTCGGTCGGTTCTGCTCGCCTATGGTAACCACCTTCAGCCAGTAATGGAGAGAGTGGTGAGTAGACCAGAAGTTAGTGAAATAAATGTCACTGCTGACTCTTGCTATTATAGTAATATTTTTTATGATGGTTGCTAAACATGATTTAATCATAAGGGTCAGTTGTCCAGACGTTTAGATCATTTATGAACAGAAGAAACTGTTGGGCTTGACGTAGCCGTGCTGATTAATGGCACCATTTGAAGATCTCAAAGAAAGAGATAAAAAAGATTACATTGGAGAAACACAAGGGGTTTAAAGAAGAGCTGGAAAAATGAGGGTAAGAATGGTGCATGTGGTCATCAGAGTATTCGGAGACACTTTGAAGATGAATCAGACATCTGTTCATAAACACACAATCTTCAGAAAGCTAAAATACTGAGCAGCATCTTCTAGCTGTGGGAGAAGACCTGAGCTTGAGAGAGGTGAGACAAACAACCAGCCATCCCCTTCAGGCGTTTCTATTGGATTATTTTAATCATATGGTTTCAAAATAACACTTCCTATTCTACCAGGATAAATGGCATCGTGATGCTTTCACTCATGTTTGTGCTTTATAAGCAACAGATAAATAATGTCCTCCCAACCTGGCATCAAGAGGAATGAGTAATAGAGCAGAACATTCTTTTCAAACACACAGAAGATGTTCTTGTTTTTCACTGAGTGAAAGTCCTTCTTGTGAAATATGTGTTGGCTTTCAGATGAGGTTTTGTTCTGACAGTCGTTTCTTTTGTGAATATGAAAACGGATATGTTGAAAAAAAAGTTTAATGTTCTTTTTCCGCTTGATTTACCTGCTGTTCTTTCATCCACTTTCGCAGGAGATCAACACAACAGAGAGACATGTATGCTTGACCAGAGATGTTCATACCAGCTTGTCCCTCACCATGGAAACCACCGTTTCCAGGGTAACAAGGCTTCATTTTTCTTTCAAGAGAAAAAAAACGGATGAAGTCACAGCAGTTTATTTGCTTATTCATGTGAACTACTGGATGAATTCCAACTTTTCTTACGGCCCCTTCGTTTAGGTGAAAACTCCCCTTGTCAATGCGAAGAGCAGAGTGCTAGTTCCAGGGCTTCCTGGTCATCAAGCTCCAGTAAAGGGACCTCCACAGGGATCAGAGAAGAGGAAAAAATCCTCGGACAACAAAGAGGTAGTCTTTGTGTCGGACACCACACAGTTTTCTGGTTCCCTCGTTGGGTATCCGCTACAACCATTTAATCTTTTCACTCAATGCACTTAAATTATGGCATGATTTTCTTTTTTAATCTAAACAAATTGCAAATTCATGGACTTTGTGGTCCTGCTGAACTAATTGGACTTTTCCACAGATATCGATAGCGGAGCGACTCGGCGAAATAGATCTGTCGGTGGTTTCTAGCGAGAAGGGAGCTCAGAAAGTAACAGCCTCGCTACAGACAGATAATTTTGCAGTGTTGCTGGTGCAAGGCCTGGAAAGCAACGACACCACTTTATTAAATGTAAGAGATTCATTTTGTCAAATCTTAGATATATTCATCCTCACATCTCTCCTTCTTTACCACCATTTAAATTTCTCATCACTTTTTCTCTCCTACAGAAAATTTTCCAGAATCGTAAAGAGGCGGTAATAAAAAAGACGGTTGCTCGGTTACCTCTCCCAGCTGTTATTCCGTTGGTGGAAGAGGTGAGAAAACACATTTTTAAAACTGTATTTGTTTCTTTAAACCTTCACTAACCTGTAAAGATGTTGGATCCTACTGTCAGGACGTGTGATGCTGCTGGTTTTAATCATTTATCTCCTCTTTTAGATAACAAACAGGCTCCAAGGGCATCCTTACACGTAAGTAAGAGTCATACTGGCTTTAAGAATTCAACCCAAGTAAAGTATTTGTGCAGCTGCAATGCAAAAATGAGGTCTGCTTGCTGAACACTGTGTATATTTCTTCCTTTAACAGGGCGATTCTGATGGTACGGTGGCTCAAAGCTATTCTTATGCACCACACATCGTACCTGACGTCGGTGAGTCAAGTTCGCTTTAGAAATATTTTGGGTCTAAACCAAATGATAAGTGAGCAGCTGAATCTTGATGCACCGAAGTGCAAGCGATGCTGCATTGTTGTTGTGAAAGCGAGGCAATACTTTAAGGTTGTCCAAACATTTAAAAGACAACCATGCAGGCTTGTTGTGTGACTTTAATAAGGAACGACAGAGGATGTTGTTCACAAAGCCTCTCCCAGCCCAGCCTACATACATAGAGCTAAAACATGTCTATGGTTCAGTCACCGGCTGCTGAAGACTTCTGCTATAACAAACATCGGAAACTTGACATTTGCAGTTGTGTAGGCACAAATCTGTTGATCTTGTGCTTATTCTGTGGCCTTCTCCTGATCCAACAGCTGCCAGACCTGGTTACCCAGCTAGGAGTGCTTTATCACATGATTGAGAGCAGAGTGAAGATGTTCCACAAACTGGCAAAGCTGCAAGGGAAGCTGCATCTGCTGATGACACAGGTAGGTGGTGCCATTGCTCTTTACAATAGCTTTAAATGACAGTTTTGTTAGTGAGGGTGTGTTTAGTGGTTGCTTGCATAAATAAATTTTGCTTTGTGCACACAGAGGTATTGGATTACCCAGGATATCTGGGATTGTTCTGTTTGCTTCCATCATCAGTAGAGGGTTCTTCAGTGGATTGAGGCATTTGATAAATGAAATAGGCATCTTAAAAGTTTCTAAACTGCTTGTCTGGTTGGTAAACTAGAGCCGCACCAGCTCTGTAGCACCTGGGCACCTTTGCCTTTGCAGAGCTGAATGACACATGCATGAGGAAATTCAGCCATTTAATTCTGGTGATATGAAAGGGGCCAATAACCCTCCAGTTTTAAATGCCATTATCTGCTGAAAGATTACAGGTGTCGCTGTCTATTGTCACTTGAATTCTTTGAAAACCCAAAAAATCAATCAGATATTTGCTGTGTGTGAAGAGGCTCGTCCTAATGGAAGTTTTACACATTGGAGATCATCTCTGGTCCTCAAGGACCAGTCTCCTGTAGGTTTTAGATGTCTCTCTGTTCCAACACACTGCACTCCGATCAATATTAATAGACTTATGCAGAACTGAAGCTGTTGGAGAAACATTTAAATTGAGTTATTTAAGCAGAGAATCTTATAAAAGTTGCAAGCGACGTGCCCCTGTGGACCAGAGTAGGTTATCCCAGCTCTACACAGATAAAAGCCAGTTATAAAATCTTAAAATCAAACCTGTAACACTGCTGTTTATATAATCATGTTAAAAGTTGAGTTGCTGCACTTTGTACCAGATGACTGAGCTGTACAAGCTTACAAGGAGCTGCAGTAGTCCACCAGGGAGGAAAGTGAAGCTTATGTAACAGCTTTGAAATTTCTAGGAGGGGTGGCGCTACACCTTGCATGTATTTAACCTCCATGTTTTTGTAGTATGGCAGGGCATGTCCTCTGCATCTGGAAATAAATTCCCATGGTGAGGGATGATGCGTGACCTGTCTGTGAACACAGATGTGTGTGTATTTGACTTGTCAGTGGCTTTAATCTTTTGGCTGAGTGTATAATCAGGATGGATATTGTTTAACAACACGTAAAAAACGATTACGAAAATGATCTGTTTGCTGAAACCTCTTTTTTTTACCACTAGGTGGCGACAAATGACAGCAGCGCAATCTCTGATATTGACCACACAGCCAAGCTGGTGTATGAAGACGGTAAGTGCTTGTTCTCCTTGTCCCTCTATGCTCAATCATAATCTTCTGTATCCCATCTGTCCTTTTTCCTTGGCCCCCTCCTGACTGGCGTTTCGTCCACTATCGGTCATGATGTGTAGCATCCCAACTTCAGCCAGTGATGCAGCTCAGTGAGCAGAGGGAATGGGCTGCAGACTAGATTAAAGTGATCATTTTATTTCAGCCTTTGCTTGTTGAGTTTGGATTTTTGCGACATGTTTAACGTTCTTGTTATTTGACTGGCTTTCATGATCACACGCCATGTGGGACTCTTCATGAGCGCACTGAATTGGTTAAGTTTATGAAGACAGTGTTGCCCATCATCACGCAGCCACTCTTGGCGATGCACTGCACGCAAACACGACTCCTGTTGCCTAGCAACCTGACCGGCAGCATTCAGATCCTCCCCTTTGAGCAAAGCAACAAGGCCCTGCTCTGTTCACTCTCATTTCTCATTACAGTACTGTATAAAATGCTTTATTGAACCACATAGAAAATTGGCTTTCATGAAATAATTAACCTGCGCCTTGAGTTCCAATACCCCTGCCAGCGGTCCAGGATGTGAGACAGCATTGAACAAAAAAGTTAATAAAAGGAGCTGATGAGCAGGAAGCACAAGTTTGTTCCTTTGTGTCAGCGCTGTGAGGATCATGCACTGGGCTTATTATGGGTCCAACATGGAAATCTGACAGGAAGCTTGAGGCTCGTCTGGCAGTTGGCACAGTGAACAGAAATGATGGATGATGTCACTTCATCATTATCCGCATAGTGATATTAGTGGATGAAGTGGGGTCAAATGGTTTTCAGCGATTTCCGGAAGGAAGTCGTCGCTTATAACAGCTAAAGCAAAAAAATGAAGAAATCCTGAACACGTGTACAGAATAATCTTCATCTTCTTTTATGATTATTTATTAAGACATACGAGTCTGTAGATGTTATTTATGCAAGTCTGAACTATTTCTAAGCCTTTTGGAGGCAGATTGGATGAAAACTCTTCCAACCTGAGCTGAACAACATTTTGCACAGCTTGAACACTTTTTGTTGCTTCTGTTTGTCATAAGAAGTGTTGCTGAGCGCTTTGCTTTTCTGACGCTCAGAATACGGTTTGGACCCATTTCCTTCTACTTAAAACTGCAGAAAATTGAAGACGGAATAAGTTTGAAGTTTAAAACAGGTTTCATCATAACTTTGTGCTTTTGCACAGTTATTAACAGAAATGTTTGTGTTTGATTGCTACACAGGAAGCCCATATGTTTTGTAACCCAGCGAAATATGTCTACAGAATGGACATATTTCTGGTTATGTGTACAGAGTAATCCTGTTTTAAACACTAATGCATGTTTTATATGTTACTACAAAATAAGGCTGATATTTAATGGAATTTTTAGTAAATGTAGGAATACACACTTCTTGCTGTGATTGCAGCATAGTTAGCTTGTTGTTCGTCCATCTATGATGTCCACAGCAGAAGTTACCCACAACTAATGAATTTAAAGTGGGTCTGCATGTCACTTTATACAATTCCCCAGTTACACTGAAAAGTCAGATGTTAGCAGGTTTCTAAACGGAGGAGAGTCCGCTGGGGGCTCTGCACCTCGAGAAACACACACTGCTGCATCAGCATCAATTCTGACCAGAGATGGGTTCGTAAATACTGGAATGGAAGCATTCGGTTCAGGTAGAATGGGCTGATTTGGCAGCATTTATCCCTAATTGTGTGTGACATTGTGACAACATGCGCTGAAACATTTAAAGTCAGCTGCTTTAGCCGATGCATAACAGGGACGTTGTAAAAGCAGATTTCTATTCATTTCTCATGTCAAATCATTTACTTTGACAAAACAGGCATTTCTGGTAAATTCAGGAAATTGACCCAATTTAGACATGCAGTCTTATTTATTTAGGATTTTAAAAAGTACTTTTAAGACTGAGCAACTGATCACAGCGAGCTTAGAAATGGAAAATTGCCGGATTGTAAAATCAAGTCTCACTAGTTAGGAAACGGCATGCAGAGGCTGCAGCGAGCCCACGTTCGAGTTCCGGTCCTGAATGTCATTCCCTGCTTTCTCTCAGACCCTCTTTCCTTCCGAGCTCCTATCTAGTGAAGGCTTCTAAAAAAGAAAACATCCTGTCACTTGTTTTTTCAAATAAAATGCTGCATTTTCCAGATTTCTGTAAAGCTCAAAGTTTTTTTCCTTCAAGTCATCCCGCTGATTTCTCTGTAGTATTTTGCTGGGATAGTAATGGCCTCCATCTTAACTCGTTTCATGTCCCTCCTTTGTGATGGCGACGCTTTTCCTGCCACTGTTGGTATTTTGGCCCTAAAACGACCTGCAGCCACTCTAGTGAGGCCACTGTATCACCAAACACATTTCCTTTTATCGCAGTAATATTATTATTTGTCTATTTTCATGGTAATTCTTTCATTTTCCATTTGGGTAGTCTGTATGTTGCCTTCATGACTAAAGCAACACAATATTTAGCTCTATGTGCCAGGACGCCGGCATTGGAGGTTTGATGAGATGCAGACATCTTCGCCCTCCTGCACCATCCAGCCTGTGTTGTCATAACCAAACAGCTTCACTGTTGAAATGCGAATCCGTCGTTTCCTCTGTATAAAACCTTAAACACAAGTGAAGCTTTTTTCCTTTTCTGTTGTGGGAGGAGTTGGGCCTGGACTGATGGAATGAAAGCAGCTTTGCATTTGAAGCGGATTGATTTGTTTTTCTTTGTTTGCCCTTTGCAGAGTCATCTGATGAAGATGAGGCTTCTGGGGATGAAGGTCACCCTGAAGAGGACTCGGATGTAAGTTAGACTGACCTGTCTCATCCGCAAGACGTTGGCGACACTGAGAATAAAACTGCTCACAGTTTGGCCTTCCACCACTAAGCCTCGCGTTGACATGTTTGTTTTGCCTCTTTTTCAGCATTGGGAGGAGGAGGAGATGGAGGAAGATGGACAGGGGAATGAAGAGGAGGAAAAATCCGATGAGGAAGATGGCGACAGCAGAACAGAACCCAAAGCAAATGGAGAGGAGGACATGGAGCATGAAAATGAGAGCGAAGAAGAATGAGAACAAAATTTCAAATATACATAAAATGGACTTGAAAGAGTTATATATACTTTCATTTTATTTTCATGCTTTTGGTTTTATTATCAAAAAAAAAAGTTTTACAGAATCAAAGGACATGTCAAGATAAAGCCAGACAGCGGCCTGCCTCGCTACAGCTGTGCAGCCACAAGGTCTGCAAAGCCAAGCTCACCTTCTCATCTGAGCAGCATTCTGCAAAAATGAAATCAATGCAAACCTTTCTATGCCAACCTGCTTCCCAGCTCTACATCCTGATCCGTTTGCCCACAGTTCACTTCTGCATTCCAAATTTTTCTATCACAATGTGATAACATAGTATTAGAGCATATTCAATGTTCAGCTTAACAGTAGTTTTTAACGGCACGCTGTGATTGGTTTATTTTAATTCAACTCCACGGGGCATCTGGGAGACGCTGCCGAGCGGTGGAGGAGAGCTGGTGATGCAGACCTCACATTCGACTGTTTGTTGTTCGGAATACCGGAGGCGGGACTGCATCATGTTCCTACACAATGTAAATCTGTATGTACAGGGAAGTGTTTGTATGAGCTCTTCCTCTACAGCTTTTCCCCTGAAATGCTTGGGATTAAACGAAATCCTGTAAAGTCTCCTGAATGTTTTTTTTTTTCCTGACTTTTTAAAAATTTGTCACAACTCTGATGTTTAAAATATTTGTGTATGAGTTTCTGGGCATGTCCTCATGTCCGCTGCCTTCAACCCATCATCACGCAACTGAGTTAAATGATTAACTTTGCTCAAACAGGTGAATAAATGGGTTTTTAAAGTAGTTCTGTGTGTTTGGGGTCGTGTGAACGTGGCAGGGCAGCAACTTGATTCCACGGGTCAAGGGATGGTGATGTGGACAGATTGTCGTATGTAGTGTTCAATATGGGGAAAAGGCTCATCCTGAGGACGTGAAAAAAACAGACATTTTAAGGCTCAAAGTGCAAATATGGGAACAGACACCAAAAGCAGTTTTTGTTTCAAAGCAAGCCAGAGGAAATCAGAAAGCTGCCTGCTATCCTGGAGCTGTAATGTCCTAAGACCCCCAGGCTCCACAAGTCCTGCAGCAACACTAAACCTGGACAAGACCTTCAGATACTGAGTGATTTTCTACTTCAAAGATGAGTTTGCAATGTCCCGCTTTTGATGCGAAAGGAGTCTCCTCACCATGGCAACTGTTTCCTTTACAGTTCAATTTGGTTGTTTAATTGGACCATGATTCTCCTCCCAGAAGAGCTGCACTGGTGGGTAACAGAGTTATTGGAAGTACTTCAAATGCAGTGATGCTTAGACTATGGTAGCTGAAAGGGACCATTCCTGAAATTATTTACTATCATTACTGTGACTTCACAAAGTTAATTTACATGTGAAGTTAATTTTGTCATTTGTAAAAAATGAGAAAACGGTTTGTGTGACGATCACCAGGTGAATTTGTAAATGAGGGTTTGTGCGTTTGGTTCATGCTCACAATCATGATCTGCAACAGCATGTTGAGGCTCTGTGTCTTATTTCATTCCCTTTCTCCACACAAGACCTGCTTGTTTCATTATAGCGTTAAAAATTATCTTAATAAAAAGAAAAAGATTTCAAATCAGGCCAAAAATTTCCGGCACTTGTAAGAATCTAAATTTACTGCAGATGTGTCAGCATCAGTGGGGGGTGCGCCCTAAGCTGACTGCAAGTTGACAGATCAGAATGCTTTTCAGTTTTTTATACTTTTAACTGTCTAAAAAAGAAGGATGAAAACATTTTAATGAAAGCAGTTTTATCAGAAATTTGGATTCCTGCTTTATGATGTTGATCCAACATGATGTTGGATAATATGTAGCATATGTAGGTATTTTTACATAAACATGCAGAAGAGAGTTGTAGAACAGAAGCCGACAGCGGTCATGCTCGCGTGCTTTTTAATACTGCTGTCACGTGATAAAAGGATCATTTATCTTGTCGTTTCAAGAAAACAAACTTTGTTCGGTGTAAGAAGAAGCCCAATATGTCGTCAGCTCATGTTTTACTGCTTGCGTTAAGTGGTGATTTTGAAAGAACTTTTAACCCTGGATGGACCCCACACTGGGAAATTACAGTGTTGCAGCAGCAGGTACTGATGCAAATGAAGAAAGTAGCAAACAAAACATACAGATCTATATATAACATATGATCCATAGAGTTAAAGAGAATAAGTATAGGAAAAGTATATCTATTATAAATATGTGCAAAAACAAATAAATGTAAAAAACTGTGAAAAGCAAAATAGCATAAAAACGAAACATCAGCTGAATAAAAGCTGTCCAGCCTGAGATGAATTATTGAACTAAGAAATGGGATGTGGCGGTCAGAGGAGCGCTGCTGTCTGACCAGTGTGTGATGGGAGGAAGGGGTCATGCATGATGGATACCAGTTTGTTCAGTGACCTCTCCACCTCCAGTTTGCACCCGATGATGGAGCAAACCTTCTGTTTGTGGTGCTGCTTCTCCAGCACAGCATCAGATAAAAGCACACCGGAGATGACACGCTGGTAAAACATGTACATCTCGCTGCAGTCTTTCACAGTGACACCCCCATCCAGATAAACACAAGCTCTCTGCAGCAGGTGGATGACTGCACCTTCAGATCGGGCTCCAGCAATTCCTTCACCTGGAGTCTCAGGCTGGTCGGGACCAGACTCTTCATCATTCCCGGTGCTGGGGAGCAAACATGGGGATGGGTGGGGGTCAGGTTGTGGAGATATTAAACAGCTGAGAGCTGAACCTGTTCAGGTTCTGTGCTCTCTCCTGGCTGCCTGATAGCTGCCTGCTTGTGTCCTTACAACCTGTGGCCGTATTTACTGATGGGATTTCACAGAAATGCCCCCTGTGGGAGGATGTTTCAACGTGGCTTCAGCGTTTTCCTGGATAAGAGTCAGCAGGAGGATGTAGAGTGAAGCCTGCTGAGGCTGTGATGATCTGCGGGACGACAGTCTGAGGAAATCAAGTGATTATTCTGCAAGGTCACGATAGAGTCAATATTACAGCTAATATGGAAGAATAGTTTAACCACCCCTTTGTTAAGATGATGCATTTTCCTATTTAAACATATTTGTTCTCAAATATATTTAAACAATGACATAAAAACATCCATCCATCCATTTTCTACCGCTTATTCCCGGAAGGGGTCGCGGGGGGGCCTGGAGCCAACCACAGCTGACAATGGGCGAGAGGCGGGGTACACCCTGGAGAGGTCGCGAGTCTGACATAAAAACAGCTGTTTTTATTTAAACGTTACTGAATGATCCAAACATTTCTTAAAATCCTGTTGCCTTCAATTTTATGTCTCTTATTGGTGGGGGGGCTGGGGTCTTTGTTTGGAACTGGCTGCCGTGTGTCCTAGTCTCCGGAATTTCCTGGCCTGCCTCTGACCTTTTGAGCGGAGGGGGCTGCCTGAACGTGTTCACTTTCCTGCAAACACTTTTCACCTCGTACGTTCTGCATGATGACACAGTCACTGAGATGTCTTTTAGATTATTCAGTAGCAGCCATTTTTACTCTTATTTGTTTCCTTGCAGGAGCTCCTGAGATCCTTCTTTCCCTTCATTTCTCTACAGGTGTGACGGACGGCAAAGTATGGGTGGTTAGATTGCGTTTTTTTCTTTGTGGTGTGTTTCTGTCTCTTCTTTATATTCTGTTTGTGTTCTCTTTCCTTTTCTCTTGTCTTCTTATCCTTTTTCTGTCCTCTCCGGTCGTGTCCACCAATACATGCAAACTCTGTCGAACTAAAATGTAACTAAAATAAATTAAAAAATCTGATTATCAAGAGGAACTTTATATATACATATTGTTGCTCTTGACACAGTAAGTTTGCTCAGCATGAGACAGATCACCATTCTGCTTGTCTTAATGCTGGACAAGACAAGTTAAAAAAAACAAGAATTATAAAACATCCTGCCTGCTATGAAAACATGGAAGGAATGGTAATACGAACATATGGATCTGACTTGTTCTCAAAGTTTCGTTCATCCATTTTTTAACCTCTACATCCAATTCAGGGTCGTAGGGCACCAGAGCCCATCCCAGCAGTCATCCAGCAAGAGGCAGGGTACACCCTGCAGTTCGGTCTCCGAACTTTCTTCTTTATCAATCCCACAACAAGAAAACAAGTGTGATCATCAGCTCAGAGGGTTTAGAAGACCTCCTAACGTCTTTGTAACTCAAACTGCCAGACTCATTTGGGTCTCACAGAGACCATGCGGGTCAGCTGTGCCCAAATCCATTCCTCAAGTGCTACTATCCCGCAACCCTTCCATCACACCTGAATCAAATAGCTGAATGTCCTCATGCACGTGTCATTCGGCTCTGCAGAGGCCTAACCAGTCCCTTTTTTTACTCACCCAGGTGAGTAAAAAAAGGGACAGATCGAAAAGTTCCTAATACAGATTATTTTCTCTGAAAAAAGCACATTACTACAGATAGAAAGGACTTCAGATGAGAAAGTGTGAATAAGTTGACTGTAAGATTTTCATTTTTGCCCCTTGTGGCTTTTAGAAATTGAAACTCTGACTAAAGGAGAAGTCAGGTACTAGAAAGAAGTGGTTTCCCGGCCTCAGGGGGCAGTAATGGACTCTCCACTAAACTGGAAAGAGCAGATGAAGAACTTGTGATTCAGAAGGACTTGCTTCTAATGTTAAAGTTAGCTAGTTAAAAGTGTATAAGGATCCTGGAAGGCTTTGCTGAAGTGCATCAATGATGCTTCTCCCTCAAGCACAAGTTAAAACCTCAGACCGAGAGCACCACACTCCAGGAAAGATAAAGCTGGCCCTTGCACCTTTCTTCATCATCATTATCATTAAACAGGTGAGATTGATGCTGCAGCTTTAATGTCTTTATACTGTATTTTGGTGGATTTTACAACCAAATGGCTGGTTTGGTGAAAATGCTTGTGTTCACTCAGCAGCATGCTCCTGCTTTAATGAGAAAAAGTGTAAAAAAAAAAAAAATCAGCCAAAAGACTTTTAAAACAAATAAATACAAACATTTGTCTCAGTTGAAATTTTCCAAAAGTGACTGCTGATATAAGACATCACTGTGCTGTCAGTGCAGAAGTTAATTTAGCCAACTGTGTTGAATCAGGAGGTTAGAAAGACATCTAGCTTAACAAGGTCACCAATGTGACTTTATTTAGAGCAGGAAAGAATCATTTCAGACTTTGAGCATTTTGGGTTTGGATGTTCTACTTGTTTCCTTCTTTAATAAAATACAAATGTAAAATGGGTTTAATACTGAATCAAAAGCAAGAGTTCTGCAAGAGTTTTAAATACATGTAATCAGACTCATGGTTGTGGTTAAAACAGGCAAATAGTACTTTAATCTGTTTGATGGGCATTGCTTTTGTTTGCAGATTATTGCTCGCATGTTTTAACTGCATTACCTCTGTATTCCGTCCTGTTAGAGCTCACACAGTTTCATAGTTTTGTTTTGGAAAATGAAAAGAATTTCTGGTGTCTGAGGTGGACGACGCTCTCCGCCACAGCAGTAACACTTTGTGATTTAAGTCTACAAGAAGAGTGAGATGTGCCAACGGCCCTGCAAAGTGCCTGTCTTGTCTTGGTGGTTTTGAACACAGTAGGAGGACAATCCATCATGTTTCCAACTGGTGTTCTTTGTTCTCCTCTGCACGAAGCTGTGCTGCATACCAACTATAACGTTTTTAGGCATAGATGCATTTTTTCTTCACACTGTAGGAGACCGTTTTTCCTGTCAAGGACAAGGACACTGGTTTCTTTAGATTGAGAAGAATATAAATTTAATGATGAAGATAAAAGAAGTTCAACATACAGTTAACA
>JBAMHX010000022.1:3348495-3360838 GCA_037177515.1 Pseudomugil tenellus
ATATCTTGTTAATTAGTTTCACCTGGGGGTTGATTTTGGTCATTGTTTTCACCTGTGTCTTGTTCTGTTTTAAGTGCATTTATACCCTTGGTTTTCTTTCCCCCTTGCTGGTTCATTAGATTAATTTGTTCTTGAGTTCATTGCTAGTTCTTGGGTTATTCCACTAATAAATCCAGTTATTCTGCATCCGGCTGCTGTCTCCTTTCCTGCGTTTGGGTCCACAACCTTCACCGCATTGTGACAGATGTAAAATTAAAATCAAGAGAGAAAAGAAAAAACACAAAATAAAAAAGAGCTTAGCCATTTAAAAATGGAAAGAACTAGTAACTAGTAAGAAAAAGTAACTTTGTTGTTTATCGACCAAAGTTACATGCGGAACCTTTTCCTGGAGGCACATTTACTAGGCACACTCCTGTTTTTTTTTTGTCTGATCCCAAAAGAATACAAAAAATAATATGGTTTTTAACTACAGACAGCACACATCATTAATGGGTGGGGTGAGTGGGGAGTGACACGGTCATTTTTACACCACCATTCCCTGGGCCGGGTCTTGGTTGGGACTCAGTCTGGGCGTGCTGTGGCATGCTGTGGGGCGGATGTGTGTGAGTGAATATGGATGGGGGGCGCCATTACTGGCCTAGACCCACTGAGGTCTGTTCTCCTGGGCTGCGGGGGCTCTGGCCGGGAACTCCCTCTACCGCCTCCTGGGTGGACGATAGGCTGGTCCTGGGGTGGGGTGGCTGGGGTCCTTGTTTGGGACTGTCTGCCATTTGTCCTGGTATTGTGGTCCAGGCCTGCCTCTGACCTCCTGAGCATGTTCACTTTCCTGTCAGCATTTTTTTTACTTTGTATGTTCTGCATCACAGCAATACTAGCACAAATCTTTCCTACGTATGTATGCGCCTCAAATTTTTATTTTCTCCTGTGTGTATGTTTGTGTGTATGTACGTATGAATGGTAGAATATGGGTTGTTGGGTTGCGGTTCTCTTTTATGGTGGATATCTCTGTCTCTTCTTTATGTGTTGTCTTCTCTAAACCTTTCTCCTGTCCTCTTGTTCTTTTTCTGTGTTCTCCGGTCGTGTCCAGCAGCGCAATGAAATCTTGATGAACGATGATGTAACTAAAATAAAAAAAAAGAATTCAGATCATCAAGAGGAACTTTGTATATTAATATATACATATAGGTCCTCTTGACAAAGCAAAGTTGTTCAGCAAGGCACTACAGACAGTTCACCATTATATGCCTGTTTCACTGCTGGACAAGTTTTTTTTTTTTTTTTGTTTCGTTTTAAATTGAGTTTTCCCTCTTATGAAGGGGAAAGATCATGTTTTCCTACAATTCATTGCCACGTAAATTTCAAGGTGGTCATTTATTTTCCAGCACGTTTAATCTAACTGGAGGCCATGAAGGTAGGGCAGAACAGCCGTTATTAATGTTTTTTTCCTTCTGCTGAGTTTTATTAGACTTATTGTTGAAAAAAATATTATTTTTTTAAACTTAAATTGAAATGCAATCTTTACAACATTTTACCACAGGAGACCCTCACCACAGTGCTGTTGATGGAATCAGATTCTTTCTTTTCATAAATCTTCCAAACTCTTCCTGGCTCAATATAACTCCTACTGAGGTTAAAGTGTTTGGAAAATACATAATGTTATTATTTTGTTTAGTTTCCTTTTTTCCTGTTTTGGATGGTTGATTGGCTTGCGACTCCAGAAGTATAGATACGGAGGCGTTTCACTGTTCTGTAGAAGAACTTCTGGAGAAAACTTTCATCCTTTTTCATTTACAGTGGAATCATATAATATACAGACAATTTAAACCATTTATTTAGGCAAGCAAAAGGGAGAAAAACATGAGGACGAGGAAAAAATTTATGGTTTGTATTAAAACATAAAAGCCTATGTAGTCATGTTTTCTGTGCACTTAAAGATAAAATATCTCCAGATTTTGATCTTTAATTAGGCACGAAACACTATTTCCTTACTTTCTCTCAATATAACCAGGCGGATTGATTTGACATGTCTTGGATTTCTTTCTCTACTTAAAGAATTGTCTTTGTTCAAGTGTTTTCATAGAAACATTGTTTCCCATACTTTCATTTGCAACGAAAATATGCTTAAAAATGTTTTTTTTCAGTAAGTTAAGGCCTTACTTGCCTACATGTTTGACAGCCTAATTTTCAATTTATCTTATTAAATAAACTTTAAAGAAACACAAAAACTGCTTTACCATCCCATTCTGAACAGTTTGTTTTGTTTGTCTTTTTCCCAAATTATGTGTCATTTCAGGGAGACATCAAACATAAATGCTCCCCACTTCCTGTTACTGCTCACTGACTTTCTGGTTTCCACAGAGGCAGCATGAAAAGTGCTCCAGTTGGAAAGTAAATCTTTTTTCTCTCTCTCAGGAGATGAAAGCCTTTATTTTCCTAAGAGCAGTGATTGCAAGGTAGGACAAAACTAAATGATAGTCTTTTGCTGAAAATAGCAAAAGGGAATATGCGCTGCAAAGCAAAAATCTCTTGTTTGAAAAGAGACTTATACACATGTCTACTTTGTTGCTTAAATATTTAATCTTAAATTATGGCAAATGGACTTTTATGAGCTATTAACCTTCTATAAGTGTTTATTGTACCATAAAACAATCTCGGTAGTAGTTTTATTTTTCATCCATGTGTTTTTGTAGTTTTAATGCTTTAAAAAGCAAATGACTGCTCTGACGCAGCACAGTGGAGATTCCCCCTCCCCTACCTGAAAACCTTAGCACGCCATCTCCTGCAGGAAGTGTGCATGTGGCTGCTGCTGCACTCATCAACAGACCCTCCCCTTACACGCTGACTACACATGACGCCTCTCTAGCTGCTCAGTGCCGGCAGAGCGGATGTGTGAGTGGAGCAGAGAGGAGAAAGGAGAAATGCAGACCAAGGCATTTACTGTTCTGGGTATGAAACCTTACAGCAATAAATGAACAGTCTGGTGCAAAATGCATAATATAATCATAGACATATTATATTATTAGATAGATGGTGAGACGGCAAATATAGCATAATGTAGGACCTTTGATACATTTGTTCCAGCTGCTTAAACTGGTATCTATGATGCGCTCGCTAGTCCTTACAGACAGACCCAGCAGAAAGGACATGACACTGGTTTCCACACAGTTAGTTTTTGTGATATCACTTGCTGCGTCTTTCTATTGCACCCTCCCTCCAAGCATGACTCAGTTTTTATGTCCCTTATCTTGTTGTCTGGGGCACTCTTCTTGCTTTTAAATCAATTTCCTCCATGGGGATTAATAAAGTTGAATTGAATTGAGCATGAGCTGAAGCAGATATGAAGATGTGAAGGCAGTGTGGCATCTCTTTTCACATATTGAAATAAAATCTAATGTGCTTATCCTAAATTCCTCTGACAGGATTAACCGGAAGGATTTAAGGTTTTTCTCTAGGGGAGTTCGGCATAAAAAACACCCCTCATCACAAATACACACACATCCACACACCCTGCAATCCTGTCGTAATTGCCTTGGTTGGGGTGTTGAAAGCTGGAGAGCACACAGCAGTAACTCCCTGATTCAGAAGTCTTATTTATGTTCAGTGGAGTTTGCTGCTAGCTCCGGGCAAAAACCGTACCGCCTCAGTCAGCATTGTGTTGGTGACAAACAAAAATGTAATAACATGCTCTGTGTTGCTGTTGTTTTCCAGACGACTTACGTTATCTGGGCCGAGGACGGATACTTCCCGAGGCAGTGCTGCCGTTGGTGGCAGTAAATATGAAGCCTGCCAACAACATGTCTTCCAGTGGGTGCCGTCTCTATCATACCCATCACAAAGACCCCCGGAATGAGGTGAATGAGATATGAAGGTGTTTCTAAAAGTGTGATTCCTCTTTTGTTTTATTCCCTCCAAACCTAAGATGAAACCTTTCATACCTTTCAAGCTCGAAAATGTAGTTTTTGCAAAGTATGAATCCAAATTATCCCCATGACTGTTTTCTTTTTGCGCTTTTATGAGAGCAGCACTCAAGCTGCACGGACTCTGCATTTGTTCCAACCTGATGACTCGTGTTATTTCAGCACGATCAAACAAAGTACCGAAGCGGCTTGTTGTGATGGGAGAGATGTTCTCGCTGCGTTTCTAGAAGTGTTCAGTGGGGTTGAGGTCAGATGAGGACAGAAGTGTGTGTGACATCTGGAATCTGCCTCTGCAGAGTGAATGTGTACATTATTAGTGGTCAGTGTGAACTCCCACCACACAGCTCGCTCCTGCAGCTTTCATACTTCTGCCAGTGTTATAGTTTGAAAAGAGTGTCTTTGTGTATCTTAGCTATTTTAATTTCTTTCTGTGTCTCGCTCATTCTTATTTGATCCCATTATTGTTCCCGCCTGTTCTCCTTGATTTGTTCAGTCTTGCGTATCTTTTTGTCCTTTGTACATTCAGCTTTTCACCTCTTCAGTGATTCCTTGTATATTCTTCACCATTTCTGCACTTTCTTTTGCTGTTCTTGATTCTTTATTAGATTTTGTTTGGACTTTCTTTCTCGAATCTACTTTCAACTTTCATCATAAACCTTTCTTGACTCAACCTTACTGAACCTAGAACGTCTCAGCAGCTTAACTACGAAGCTGATTTTCAACCACTTCATAATACTTGTGCAGAATGACATAAAAGCCTCATGTTTCTCATCTATTCTTTATTATATTGCCAGTAAAATGATACATAGATGCTGCAGTTTGTTGAAATATGTGCTGATAAATCGGAGACAATTATTTTGCCCGATTTCATTGTAAAACATTTGTTTATCTTCATATTTATATAGAAGATAATACCAATAACTAACTATAGTCCAAATTTAATTCCCAAAGTTGTATATATGAAAGGTGCAAAACTAAGCAGAAGATCTCCACTTTGAAAAAAATAGGTTTTAAACATCTCCAGTTGACAAAGAAATATTAGAATAAATCATTCATCCTTTTACAGTGCATGATGTCAGTAAAGCTTTAAATCGACGTAGAAGCATTTTCAGAGCAAGGGAGCATGAATAAGCATGATCTACAATCCATCAGATGGCATCCTATTAAAACTCTGCACTCACCAGTTGCTGAAACCGCCACGGGGACAAAAAAAAAAAAAAAAAAAAAATGCTGTAAGAAATATTGACTAAGTACTGTAATCCAATTACAAGTTCTAATTCAAACTTCACTGAAGCTGCATGTAACCTTGTGCAGAGGTGGCATTAGGTGGTATCTGGGCCGAACAATTAATGTCAGACTTAATAACTGAATAACTGATTCCTCCATCAGACACTGATGTTCAGGCCAGATACTGTACAGTACAGACATATGTCATCTTTCTCCTTGTTTTCTCTTAAGAACCGTTTCTTGACATCTACTCTATGAAGATCGTGGCTGACGAAGAAGAGTTGTCCTAACTGTTTAGCCTAATTTCTCTACATAGCAAATTCTGCACCACAATTATACGCCCCCAATTTAATGAAGTCGCATTTGCTGATCACTCCTAGTCTGTCTGAATATTTTCCAGGTGCAACTTTTCAGTTTATTAAAAAAATGCCACCTAAAAAAAAAATCACAAAAAGACGTAGGTAGATTTTATAGGAGCTGTGCTGATTTATGCACAAAGCCAGTGTGACCACTGTCATTTAGAGGAGCAGTGCAAATCACCATTAACTCCCAGATGAGGAGACCTGCTGATAATCAGGTGGAGGTGATACGCCAATAATACAGATTCTTTCTGGTAGTACAACCAAAATAAGAGACTACAGGAGGTTTTATTTGCCTTACTTTATTCAATGTTGTCACACATCAAAATTAATTACATTTCAGGACCACAGACAGCACCCAAGAGCTTCACATTATTAAACATGAGGCCACTGTGTTTAAACAGAATAAGGAAAAAAGATCTGAGTTAATCACAACCTCTCCTCCAATCACTACACTTGATGAAAAGCTGCTTTGTCAGCTTTTACAAATCTCTCCTGCTTTTACTCTGCTTATTTTTTCAAACTTGAGGTATTTAGAAATGTTATTTGAATCTGCACTTCTCCTGTAACTGAAGCACCAGTAACAACACAGGGGGCAATGTTCAGTGCAAAATCCACAGAAATAAAAGATGGAAGGAAAATATGACACAAAGCAGGTGGTTTTGATGCTTCCTTTGTGCTCATTTTATTTGACCTTCCACTGGCTTATTTTTCTACCTTGTCCGGTTAAGATCTCATTTGGTAATGTTTACAGTCTATCTTGTATAGAGCCTACATTACAGTCGTGTCTGACATAAAAGATGTGGTTCTTGCAGCCCATAAATAATGCAGCACTATGCAGTAAATTGGCAAAATTACATTATGTTATTCACTTAAATACTCCTCAAATTTCACGCTCTGACAGGGAAACTCCCACTAATACATTATGCAAATCCCACCAGCAGTGTGATGCTCAGAGACGGATTTAACCCCTCTGAGGAGTAAACACACATACAAACAATGAGTAGCACCCACTGAATACCCAGTTAACGCATACTCGGAGTGTAGGTGACACAGTGCTTGTTCAGTTGTAAATCAACCGTCAGTGGGATTGGTGGGACAGCGCTGATCATTTTCTGCCCACATTTTATATTTCCACTCAGGGGAGCAGAGCGGTAACCTCTAAGCCATGACCTGATGCTGGAAAAGCTTCACTTTGCTTGGAATAACAGTGTGATTTCTGAAACCAGATTGCCTGTCATCACAACTGCGCTTGATGAGCAAATGTTAAAATGCGAACAACCCCTTCAACCAACTCAAAGCGATGCACACCAGCAGTGAGTGATAGACATCATGCGAGGACATGACTGCTGCAGATATCAATATTTTTACACTCTGCTCATGTGAAACACAATTTCTAGCTTTATTTACCCACAAAAGAGGCGTGTTAAACTGCAGCAGCTGGTTTCTGCAGGGTGTATTCCCAACAGTCCCGGCCACGAAGACATCGCTGCTGTGATTGACGGACGTCTTGCCTCACATCAAAGTGCTCACTGAAGTGAGATTGCATCTGTCTCCTCCCACTGTTTCTGTCCCCAGTCATCATTCTGGAAGAAGATTTGAGCTGCAGCAATGTCTTGATCAAAAGGATGCAGTAGGTAGTGTAATATGTCTAAACTGCTGACACATGGCTCCCGGGCAGATGGCACCTTTTGATTCTGGGCCAAACTGTTCCCTCTTTTGGCAGAGACCAGAGTTTCTTTAATATTCATGAAAAGTTTATCAAGTGAAAAATATATTCAGTAAAACTAATATAATTAAAAACGAATATGTAAAAAAACAACTAAATCTTGGCATGATTTGGATAAACTAAGCACCTATTTAAGACCCAGGTTCTGTTGGGGTAACAATGTGTGAATGCTGTATGCTGGCTTCTCATAATTCACAGCTATGAGATGTAAAACAGCTACAAGTGGACAAATGTCTTTTGTCCACGTTTTCAGCTAATACTGTGCACTTAAAATGGTGTTTGCTGACTGATTCCAGAATTAAAATGGCTCAGAGTTGTAGAGATTGTACCATTAACTTCTCAGAACGCAGATCTACTTATTTCCACATTGACCGTTATGGTCATGGTCTGTGGAACAAACTGCCACAGAACCTCACGGCTGCATGTTTTTAAAAAGAACGTCAACACCTACCTTTTATTGGTTTTGTTTGATTTTATTTAATGCATTATCTACATTAGTCCTTTCCTTATTTAATATATCACCAAACGAGGAGGGTATGGGATATTGTGGTTTCATCACAGCCTCCGCCGCTAATTATTTGTGTGAGCACAATAACGCAAACAATTTTCACAATTGGATTTTAATATTAAGCATAGTGGACGACCTAGCTCGAATTTCCGCATTTTGAAGTTTATCGTTTCCTCACTAGGTGGCGCTTTATGCACGAAAAATCTGATTTTTGCCTATATTTCTGGAAATATTTACAATTGGATTTCAATACTCAGCACACCTGTTTACATCTCTAAGAGGACGATCTGTATTGAATTTTATGATTATTGGATTTATGGTTTCCTCACCAGGTGGCTGATTTTTGACCTCATCTCTGGAAATACTTGTCTCATTGACCTTAAATCAAGTGCAAATAAAAGATCATGACCTAAGGATGCATTCAGTCCTGATGTCGTACTGGGCTGGTTCAAAGTTTCAACACCAGGTGGAGCTTTGGGACTGAACATGTGCAGCTTTATATTATTGTATTGTTTCTATTGAAGATTTGGGAATAGGAGGATTGAGGCATTTGGGGAAATACCGCTAGCTTCTGATCTGGGAGTGTGGTGACAAATACACTCTGTCATCCTTGATGGCTCCTGGTGTCGACCAATCACTGCTTCCTCACCTCGGCATTATGAAAGACTTTTAAGTTTAGTTATATTTTCATTATATTGATCCATCAACTAAAAAGACAGCAACTAGAGTTTGTAGCTTATGTTTGTGCAGAGAGGGGTGAATGTCCTGTGTGCATATGAGTGTGATGATGGTTCTTGAACTTTGATGTTTAATACGTAGCATGTAGAGCAAATGTGTCAAAGTCAGGTCCTCGACGGCCGGTATCCAGCAGGTTTTGTGGTTTCCTGAACTAACACACCTGATGCAAATCAAATGGATCCAACAGGTTCTTGTCAAACTTTTCATTAATTTCATTCAGCTGTGTTGGAGCATGGAGACAACAAACACCTCCAGGGACACCGGCCCCCGAGGACCAGACTCCGACACCCCTGATGTAGAGGTTTGTGTTTGTAAAAATGTATATGTAACAAAACACTTTGTGCTGCTTTTGTTTGGTACATTCTTTATAAAGTTTTATTTGCATGCTGCTGATTGAAGATACGTATCTCTTATAAAACCCACCGTTATTTTGAGATGCCCGAATGTTTTTTTTCACTTAATGGGAAAAAAAAAAGAAGAGTGGAAATGAGATTTATTGCATTCAGATATTCTCTCACATGTCTCTTATCCGTTGCACCCCACTGTGTTCTTTCAGCCTTGAAGCAATGAGCTCTCACTGACTCAGTCAGTGGTGGGTTCTCAAGTGGATTGTTTGTGAAATATCTCGACTTAAGGGACTTGGCAAGTAAACCTCACAAGCACATGATGAATATGAAGAGTCCTGCTCGTCTTTTCTACTTTCTTCCTGGCATTCAACTGAAGTAATTGGACTGTAGTTCCAGTTTGCATAGTTTTCCAGTTTCCCCAGTTTGTGTGGGGGCATCACTGTCTTTACTGGTGTTTTTAATAGATACAAGATGATGATCTCTAAAGATGTATCTGTTCCTTTAAAGTAAGTTAAACATATATATGCGTTTTTCACATGAAAGAAATGTGCATGTTCTTATGTCTAAAGCATGTGAGAGAAGCAAAAGAAGAGCAGCTCCCATTGTGGGATTTCCAAATGTGTTGATGGAAAATCTGCCTTCTGGGGCTGTGAGAACATCTGGTGAAGCAACTTCATTATCTGATATCAGAGTAAAATCATTGTTGGAACTTGCAAAAAGTCTGAAGTTCAGATTTTTTTCTTTTCCTTTAAATATTCTTGACACTTTGGACAAACAAGCAGCAGACCGGCCGAAGGCACAAGGCGGCATTAAAGGCTTTCATTATGCGATTGATTAAGCACTGAAAGCAGTATTTGCAGTGCATACTTCACAGCTAATGAGGAGAGTCGGGCAAATTTGGAGTCTTTGAAGTGAGGCGCTAAAACCCAAGTGGTCAGCTTTCACACCCACTGGCTGATTTAAGCGCATTAACAGCTTTGATTGGTCCAACTTGGTTCTCCCATTTCTGCTGAAAGTGAGAGAGTGACAGCTGAAAGCAGAGGCCTGCTGAAGGAGCAGAGTCGGAACAAATGAAACCATAGAGACGCAGTCGGAAAAGAGGATTAATAGTTTGTTGCTCTCCTTGTGTAACGCATTACAGCAAAATTTGGACAGATGTGCCAGATGCAGCCGAGGGTTACACACTGGCACATCTAGATCAGTCTCTGTAAGCCCCAAAATTTGTCTTTATGCTTCTTTTCTTTCCCTTTTCTTGATGAATGATGGATTTTAAATAATAAAGCAATTTCATTTTAATAAAAGAAACTTTGGTTTGAGAATATTTTAGTTTCTCATACGTTCCTGTTTTGGATCAATCTGAAGTAGAATTTCTCTTCCACATCTGAAACAAACTAAAAAAATATTTGTTTTTAGTGAAGACTTTATTTTAGGAGTTTCCTGCAATGTCAGGTGGACACAGAGGATCCGAAGTGTTTCTTTGACAAAGTCATCATTGTGATCAAGGGTAGAAAGAAAATTGTTCCACAGCTTCAAGCCTTAGAACCTGTTCATAATTCCTGTTTATTGCAGGAAGAAGATGCTAAGAAGTTTTCTTCATTAAAATTGAATTACAACATTAATATCATTATTTAATTGCCACATCTCTGACAGTCAGCTCTTGTTCCATAAAGGAAGGAGTCTACTTCCTCCGATTTGAGTCATCACCATGTTAATATCCTGCCGCAATTGCCTTGAGTGCCATAAAATAACACAGTAGCAATGATTGGAAAACAATTACAGTACTAATGAACACAACATAACAATTAATCTTTGGTGAGATTTCGTTTCGCATCTCCCATGGCCGCGGAGACGAGGGAGCTTAAGACAAATAAGTGACGTTAACACCCAACTCAGGGGACACGATTACAGAACTGAAGGAATTGAGGTGTAGTTGTTCATAATGGGGCCTAGTTGTGCTGAACATAATTAGATGGGGACTGTGCATCACTGTCTTCAGTGTAATTGAGGAAATTGCAAAGTATATTTCCCCTTTTTTCAGTAGAGCTCCCACTGTTATCAGTATCTTGCCGGAGGTTCCAATGAAATGTGCATTTCAACTCTTGCAAGGGGGAATCATTGAGCAAGTTTCCATTTGATTGAGGAATGAGATTTTCAGTCCTACCTGGGGGGAAGAGGCTGATATGCAGCAGCAGCTTGATTCTACCATAAATGAAATGTCTGAAACTGCATTTTCCTTTTAATCATGGGTGGATGCTGCGTTTAGACTCCTTTGAGGGAAGAAAAGACCACTTCTGTGTCTTCATTTAAGAAAAAGGAAAAATAAGCTCTTACAGATAAGAACTGGATTGAGAATTGTTTGACCAGAAATTCATTTAGTACAACTCGTGTGACTTTTTTTTAGTTTGATGAGTCCACAAAGAGGTTTATCGCACTTGGACATGTTGGATTTCAGCATAGATCATTAAAAACATTTAAAGCATTTGATTGCTGTTTGTGTATAAAGCAGCTTTAGTGTGTGGTGATGCTACTCACTATGGGATTTCTATGGGTGTCCTATATTATCTGTCACCAAGATGCTGGCGGTACGTCCTTCGGATCCGGTTGGATGGAAAGAAGGGCTTCAGTGCATCAGCTCCTTTCCGATGCATCCGACGGATGTTCTATTAAACTGAGATTTGAGCTGTTTAGAGAAGAACAACTTTTAGCTCTGTGTTGTTTCATTAGCTTTCTCTGATCAGCGTTTGTAGCATTGCATGGAAGAATGTTTGGCTGTAGTTGAGGATTGTTAAGGTGTGATTGGCCTGCTGTCATTTCCATTAGAGGTAGGTCTAAGGTGTAACGCGTAACAATGTCAGGGAATTTTTCATGTATCATTGCAGCTATTAAGTCACTTTATGGTGCTACCGGTTCCTAACTGTTTCTATCTGAAATCACTTAATGATATTCCTGTTTAAAATAAGATGAACAGTTTATTTTCATCTCTATTAAACACAGTGTTTAAACAAAGTGTTTTACCTCCGTCAAACAACAAAACCTGAGTGATGACAACAGGTACCTAAAGTAACTCAATGCCAACAGAGAGGGCACAAAAGATCTCCGAGCTTTGAAACTGCAGGTGTAGCTTTGAGGTTAGAACACTGGCTGTGTCTCAATTCATGCACCACACACTTTGAAGTGCAGATTTGACATCATACTGCCACGCCAAGTACTGTCCCAAGGCGAAGTGTTCTCAGGATCCACACTTCAAATTCACACTTCATTTGGAGCTGAGTTAGCTTAAAACAAAGTGTTCATGCTATGTATCCTTCACCCAATTACCCAGACGTCAATGCGCACCACCTGCAGTCGAGGGCTGGAGAGGACGTTCTTTCATGGATATAAGCACATACTTGTTCCAGCAGCACTGTGTACCATGACCACAAACGCATTTTATTACATGCATCTGACCAGGATTATTTTCACTGACATTTTTAAAAATGTAAAAATACAATTAAAATTAATAATGGCGATATACATAT
>JBAMHX010000022.1:3383263-3394073 GCA_037177515.1 Pseudomugil tenellus
CTGCAAATACCAAGTCAAATTCCTTGTATGTTTACGTACGTACTTGGCAATAAAGCTGATTCTGATTCTGATTCTGACTCCCTGTGTGTCGAGTCCATAATGCTTGAAGAAACACAACTGAACTTGGCATGTTATCTCACTGACGTTCCACCTAAAAACAACTTCCATCCTTCCTGTACTCTGAACTCTCTCCAGTCAGTACTGGTCCGTCTTTTGTTGACTCATATCTTATCTCTTTCTCCTTCCTCTCCTCTAACTATTATGAATCATGCATGACACACTTTCAAACAGCCAGTGTGTCAATGTCTGCTTCTAAGCATGTGTTTGGCTGAGTTGGCTGTTTCGTGACCCAGCAAACGTTGTGAGGTGCAGCTCCTGAGCCTCTGGACGCCAGTGGAGAATAATGACTTCAGCAATGTACCTAACAAATGTCACTGTGTTATCAAAATGAGTCAGAAAAACACTTTGAGGTCAGAAAGTTACATGGCGCCATGTTAATATAGCTGCATCAACACGTGCGTCACGTTATGGATACTTTACTTTTGAGACATCTCTTAAGATGACATCATGGCAAATTAGTTCTTAGGTTAGAGACAGACAAATGAAAGAGAGTGGAAATAAAGAACTACAAATTAGATATAAAACGAAACCCTTGTGGATTATTTTGCTTTTAGTTTTGGCAGATTCACTTTCAGACTCTCCCTGTCTGGGTAAAGGTCACATTTCTAATTTCATGTATCCTATTTGTCATGAGGACTTTCTCTTGCAGATCTTTTAACACTCAAACTACATTCAGACTGCAGGCCGAAGTGGCCAAACTATGCTGATATTTCTGCCCCTGTGTGACCTGCATCTGATCCTTTTCCATGTAACTGCAGTCTAATCGGCCAGACCACAGTAATTCAACCTACACGTTGTTGATGCAATGTTTCAGGGAGGCACTCGCAAAACTACATAGAGGTTCTGCTCGTCATTTGAAAAATGATTTTAAATTCCTCTGTGAAGGCGCTCACATACCTCTCCCACCACCCCTGGCTGTGACTCCATATCCACTCCTCTCTCTGTACAGACGTTGCTCCTCTTTAAAATGATGCCATTGAAAATGTGCCGGCTATGGTTGGACAATAACTTTAAAAAGGCAAAATACGCTCCGCTGTTATGTTCATGTTGGCTTCCACAAACACAAAGACGTGAAATGCATGCTCTCTCTCACATTGTTGTGTTTTCTACGCATGATGGACACTTTGTGCGTATAAGCCTCCTACAGCAGATCACAAGTCATGTTTAATTGTACGTGTGAATAGACTCTCAAAAAAATCTGATTCACCAGAAAATCAGAATTGACCATTATGGACTGCAGTGTGAATGTACCCTTAAAATCAGGCCAAAACTAAGTGACAACATCATAAGAGTTGCTTTCTTAAAGCTCCTCAAGAACCACAGAGGGGGTCGTAGAATCTTAAGTGGCTAAATATAACTCATTAAGTAAAAGTAATCTTTAAGTAAAGAAGCTAAATGCTTATTCCATCTCTGTAAATCACAGTGTCAGGGCCTTATAGCTCCATTAAACATGATTCGCTTGACTAGTGTGAACTTTTGGCTGATAAAACTCATTTGTGCTGCCTAACTCCTCGCCAACACCTTACACACACATCTCACTCAAGCTTGGACACTTGGAAGTTTTTAAAGAAGGGAGAAAAATATTTATTAGTAAGGCATTAATAATTCACTGGAATTTAATGTGCTTCCAAGGACATGCTCTAAGTCCCTATTAGAGATTTAAAGCTTTAATAAATCTACAGCATATGGCATCATACACCAAACTGCCACCGCCCAGTCTGCTAAACTTCAATGTGCATGATTCATTCAAGAGCAGTTTTAAAACCAATGGCACGCTGCAGAGTGAGGCTGAGCACTACTTGTGGTTGCAGCTTTCCAAGTTTGTTATTTATTGGAAACGACGCAAGTGAAATGTCTGCCAATTGCTCAGCCATCCATTTGCAAAGTAGCATGTAAATATGATTAAATGATGACATAACCAAATTATGCAAGAACCTCTAATGGAGTCTGTAACCTTCCCCAGGTCTCTTCGTGAGCATTGTTGTGTCAAACTGTTGTTTAAGAAGTGGAGCCACAACTGAAGTGCAGAATTAATGGGGAGGTAGTTGGAATAAATGCAACATTATGAGGAGCTCTGACCTTACCTGACCTGATTTGATGTTTGGTATAAAAGGAAATAAAAGCTGGATTTGAATTAGCAGATTTTTCAATGCTATGGTGCACAAAATGCGTATGACAGTGGTGAGACGGGAGCACAGCGAGCAGCCGACTGAGTGTAACAGAACAATACTGTGAGTCATGTTGGTGGAGAAAAGATTGGGCTTTGCGAGACAAACCCAAGTAAACAAGATTATGATGCAAACCCCCAGGCAAATGAATATCACTGAAAGGTGTCACTGCTAACAGAGATTGACAACCTCCCTCTTGGGTAAAAAAAACTTGCCCTACAACCCAAAAAAAAATCTTGAGATCCCATGGATTCCCCTTTTTTGCATAAAAAGTTCTTTCAATGTATGTTTGTTGTATGCTCCTATGCAGGCTCTACATAAAACACAGCATGATGTGAACCCCCCGCTCCCCCCGCCTCTAATCATTGCACCACCATGTTTAATGGAGTGCCTATTAGCAAAGGGATTAATCACCTCATTTAAATCTCACATGGGTCTCCTGTGATTAAAACCGAGTGCACAAAAGAGAGGTGAAAGACAGACGTATTGGTGAGTATCTTCTTCCCACAATCTTGTTCACTACTGCTTAACAAAATTTCTGCGCGTCTGTTTGTGCTGAAGTCTTGTCATGCAATGTGCTGTAGCAGCTTTATGGGGCCATCTTTCCCAGGATGTGTGAGAGGATGTGCAAGTATGTGGGTGTGATGGTGGGGCAGAGTAGTGTATTTTCTCCATTGTAGAATTATATACCACATAAGCTTATTGGCCTTGTATCTGGCCTTGGACCTCAGCATTTCATCTCTTGCTTCACTGTCAAGAGATCAAATAATAGCAAAGTTCATTTCAGAAATGGGGTGACTATGCTGCACAGTTTTGTTCTTTAACTAAAACATGAAGGAAAATGCTTTCAGAGTGGTTCCTTCTTAATGAATTTCCATTTGTGCGCGTGTGTGTGTGTACATTGTTACATATATGTATATATATATACATACATGTACATACACATGTAGGTGAGTTATTCCTGTCAAGGACGAGTCCACTGATTTCTTTAGATTGAGAAAAATATAAATTTAATAATAAAGAAGAAAAGAAGTTGAACATACTTTATGCATTAAAACATGAAGGGACAAAACATTAAGACATACAGACATTGTACGAGGTCGTAACCCAGGGAGAATATCTCCAAAGATCTGTGATCCCACAGAAGTCTGGAACTATTCTGCCCCAGTCAGATAGGGGAGCTTTGTTTAAAGACTTTGGTCACTTGGGTCAATATAAGGCCTGTTCTACAACAACAAAATCAAGGTCTCCTAAACATTTCCCTGATGGAAAGACGCCGGCCTTGCAGATGGTTTACTAAAGGTCAGAATGACATCAGTTTAGGAGCCTTATGGTCGGACCTTTAAACTAGACATTAATTAAGAGCAAAGTAATTAATCTAATACATGAAATTCCTCTACACACACACTACAATATGTGTGTAGTGTGTGTGTGTGTGTGTGTGTGTGTGTGTGTGTGTGTGTGTGTGTAATGTTCAATTCAAAATAACTTTTCTGTAGTTTGTTTGGCTAGTTTGAGGAGCTGATTGTGCTTGTTTAGCTTCAACTGGAAAACAAAGTTGAGCGAGATGATCCCAGAAGTCTTGATGGCTTACACAGCATATCTGATATTGTTATGGTTTTGGAAGAGAAGTCAACAAAGATTAGAGTGGGATTTCTTGATAATATGGTGGCTGATTGCTTGCACAGGAAAGAGGAGAGCGATGGGACAAATCAAATGGAGACTGCTGGAGAAGAGCAATCTATTGAATCCACAGGTGATGACTGGAAAATCATATTCCAAGTAAAAACTGATTTACTGACTATGAGGGTTTTCCTGAGGGGAGAGAATATGATCCTTTCGGGTACTTGATGGTGAAGGTGCAGAGCGAATAGAGAATTGGATGAATAGTGATTGATGACAGATGATTTTCTACAACATGAGGATGTATGAAAATCACAACTTTGAGTCCGGGTTGATGGGAGAAAAGGCTAAAAGGCAAGAAAAACGTGAAAAGTTTAGCTATTTCTGACCACAGTAGTAATTAGTAGTAATAGAAGGTGAACATAACTCACAAAGAAACCCATCAAAATAATTTATATATATATATATATATATATATATATATATATATATATATATATATATATAGCTTCTGGTATGTACCACCACATTGATGCACAAGGCAGCTTAAAGCTAATGGTGTCAAGGCAGCAATGATCCGTTTTTACCTTCAAGCATTCACAAACCTTCAAGCTTTAACAATTTCTTCAAATACCTTTTGAACTATAATCTTTGCCTTCCTCTTTCTATTTGTACTCTGCGCTTCAAAGATTAAACTTCAGAAATTTTTGCAAAGAAGTAAACGGACCGCTTAAAACAAAAGACAAACTTCACCTGCAGATGAGGATGATGCAACATCTGTGAAATTCTTACAGACACTTTGGGGTGAGGCTGTTGCTGCTTTTCTTTTACATTTCTTGCTCAATATTTTTATATATTTATATTTTATAGAGCTCTTTTTCATTCAGAGAAATGCTACACAAAGTGTTTAATGTTAAAACATAAAGAACAACAAGAAAAAAACAATACAAAAGAACGTCTTAGACACACGACTCAGAACAAAAACCCTTGAGTCATGTGTGTGAACAGCATATTCATTCACACACACACACACACACACACACACACACACACACACACACACACAAGGATCTCTTCTAACAGAAGCATGGATCAGTTTCTCATTGGCCTAAGGGAGGAATAAAACCACATCAAGATCACATGACAAAACAAGTCAACACTCTCGAAACATGTCGCATCACAATGACTGCAAAACCATCCACTCATATTGCTCTTCAAAAAGTTTTGCAACAACTTCCTTCATTTGTGCTGCAACCATCACTGCAAGTACACACTAGATCACTCACAAAAAAAACACCTGAGATGATAAAATCTAATGTGTCCAAATGTAGTAATGACAAAAACAGTTTCAATCTGTTGCAGTTCAATTGAAATCCGTGTCTGAGAAAGCAACTGCATCTTTGGTTCAGTGTGATATGCTGCTTTAATTCATTTGCAAAGTATAATAGTGTCTAACAACGAGGATTTGTGGTTCTTTACAACAAGATTTGTGGGATTATTTTTTCTTATGCAAGAGCAGAGGACTGCCAGGTCTGACTGGTATTGCTGAATGTCAGCCAGGTGTTCAGCTCCAGGCATAGCTAAGGAAAAGGTTTCCTCTGTCAGAATAATCCCTCATTCATATTGTAAACAGCAATGTGTTCAAATGGCTTGAGCCAACATTTCTGCAGCTGTGCCTGTCTGCTTCTGTTTATAAGAATACCCAGATCGCCATACATTAGCATATGATTTGTTTTAAAGCTATGTATTGTTTCCAAGGAGTATGCAAATAATAGCAATTAGAAATTAAAGCAGAATGTGCGGATATTGCAGTTTCAACTCTATCAGGTCAAATCTTTTTGTTAGTCATATGTCTTGTTACTGTACAAAGACACACACTGTGAGGAAAAAAAATATATGTGGAGGTAAGTGGAGAGATGATAATAAACTAACCTACAATAAATTGAAACATTGGCACACATGGCCAGTTGAACTGGGGGTCGCATCTGCTTTTACCTGTACCAATTTGAAGAAAACAAGATGCTGAGATGAGGGCAATTTCTTTTCCTCCAGCTCTCATTGGTCAGTACAGACTGCATATCCCGCACCAGTCTCTGAGTCCCCTTTAACTACATGTTCAGAAGTGAAAATGCTTTTTGAAATATGCCAATGTGTATAAGTCCATGTAGCTGTGCTTCGGCAGTTGTTTTTTATTTTATTTTACCAGGACGGAGTAATGAAAACTCTCAGATATGCATACTAAACGAACACTGCAATTTATATTCCAATGGACACACAGGATGCATCGCATGCATGTCTGTTACCAGGAAACGGAGCTGAGAGAGACAGAGAGATAAACAAGTAGAGGGGAATGGAAATAAACTGATGATTCTGCCAAACAAGATTGTGCATTGAAAATAAACTGCTGATTTGGTTCGCTTTAATGTATCTTTAACACGTACTTCTCCTCAGATGCAACACAGTGGGGCTTTTTTTCTCATTGAATCATTCATATAATTTATTGATGTGTTGACTTTAGCATGTGCTCATTCCCTCTGATTGTACCAATCTTCTGCAGTGACCCTCTCGCTCACTTCTCAGTTGACACGAGCTAATTCGGCTGAAAGTCACATCTAACCTCCCCATGTGATGTATGTCATGCAGTTGGGTGCCCTGCGTGCTCTGTATCTTGCTCCATCCAACCGGTACATCATCTCGAGTCTTGACGTCCTGCTGCAAAGCGTGGGGGCATATTGACAAGAGGCCAGTGAAAAATTGGCCCCTGTGAGCAGCCTCTCCTCTCCGATCCTTCTGCTGAGAAGCTTGATCCGTGAAGGGGATTGAATTGGGGCTCAACATCCAGCCGCTGAATTGCCCTGTCTCTGCTTCCACACTGGGAATTCATCAGATGCGGTGCTGAAGTTGACCGCCAATGGACCATTAGGCTCCAACAGGTCGATGACTAACTAATTGACAAAAGCTGCAGTGGTGACGTTCTCGCCTAGCCATGTAATCCATAACAGTAAGTGAATGATCTCTCGAAATCTGAGTCAAGGAATATCTTCACTGCTCTGAATGACTAATGCATTCAATGAACATTTAACTTAATTATTAACCGTTGGGAATAAGAATTTATTTTACTTATTAATTACTTATTTTTACTTATTAATAGAAATATGTAAAATTAATGCTTATCCTCTGATAGTCTGGAGGATCCCACGGGAGCTCAAGGTAAGCACTTCCTGAAAGTAGTAATTCTCAGTTTCCATATGGGGGATGAACGGTTCATGAGCTAAACACAGTCCGATGTACAAATGCAGGACTGTTTTCATTGATATTAAAATACCGGAGACACTACAGGCCTTCCAGAAATTTATTTTTACAGATGGAGGGATAAGTTACATGAAGGAAGGCATTTTGGAAGCTTTAAGCGCATTAAACCATACAGATCTAATCACATGCTTGGTGATAAGCACCCAAGGTATTGTGTGTGTGTGTGCTCAGCTTTTTAGGAACCTCATACTGCCTGAACTGTTTTCAATTTTAACCTACATGTTTTTATTATTATTTTGGAGGCCTTTGGTTGTAGAAATTCATTTTCAGGATAAAATGCTTTCCTTTCAAAGTGGTCAGATTGTACATTTTTAAACACTTCTGATAAAGCCAGTAAGACGAAAAATGAGCCAAAGCAATGAATTCAGTGTGAATTGCCAAGTCAACCGAGTGAAATGAGAAAGTGAACTTGAATTTATTCCATCTTATCGTCTTTCCTCTGAGCATGAGGAGAGGAGATGTGTTTGTAAAGAAGCCGGGATGATGAAAAACTCAGACGTATTGTTTCCAGTCTATTTGGTTCGTGATCATGTCATTTGGCGTGATGGAAAAACAGTTTCTGCAGACAAATCTGAACCAAAGTAATGATTAAAAGTTGTGCATGTTTAGATTAAATTATTATTTAGAGAAGCAAAATTTATCTTATCGTTATTTGCACCAATCCAATTTTCAGAAAAGTTAAGATCCACAATTTATCTGTGCAAACCCAGATTTGACTGAAAACATGTTAAGTAATTCAATGAGAAATATAATTTCTTAGTAATTAAAGGTGGAGCAGGATGTTAACTTTTAGCTACTCAACAGTTCAGTGCTCTTTGTCACTGCTGCTGTTCATAAGAGTTATGAAGACAATTTCCAGCACAGCCAAGGGGCAAAGGGTTTTCATTTTGATCAGCTGTACCTTTTGATAGCTTTGCTTTTTGATCCTTTCTTATTAAAGGTGATGTGATCCTGTTAACTTCATTGACCGGAGACCACCACTGCATATACCAGGGTGGGTGAGGAGGGGGTTTACAGGCCACTGTGAAAGCAGAAGGGATGTGAATTAGCACTTTTAAATCAGAAGCTATGGTCCCCATTCTAAAGAAAATGCTTTACCCAGTCTACCCTGGAAATGAATTGTAGCTATAAAGGGTCTTGTCATTCAGTGGGTGTATATGAGAGCAAGATACTGAAAGGCAGATGGGACCAGTGTCTATAGGGACACAGACCCTGTGCTTCTTTGCTTTGTAAAAGAGAGGTCAGAGCTTTTTAATGGTAGACTTTGTGGCTCTAATTTTTCCCTTTTTTTATCCAACCTATTTATCAGTATAGAATTGAATAAACTTGATTACAAACATCACTGCATCATCAGCATAAATGGTTAGATTGATAGATAAATGGATAGACAGAAACTTGTTCCATATTTAAAAAATATGCTTAACATGATTACATCTGTAAACTTTCTTAAAAATACCTATATAAAAAAGGAAAGCTACTTTTTCTTAAAATAAGTTTAAAATTCCTTAACAAAGTCAATGTAGTCATTTTTACATCCAAAAATTAAAATAAGAAGATAACTTGTTGCTTGTCCCCCTATACACTGAGGGAAAACAGATGGTTACAAAAGACTTATAATTATTAAAGATTATGATCACAACATCATTTTTTGGTGATATTTCTAAAATTTCGATAAGGTGCAATTGTGATATGCAGGTGTTTATGTTGAATGGTATTTAGCACATAACTCATAATTGTCATAAAAGTTTGCCCTGTGAGACTCCACTTTGAGGCGGATGGACATCCAAGGCATTTGGTGTTCTTGGTACAGCTTTTTTATTTGCCAGTACTACTGTTTCTGCTGTCCTCGTCAGAAGATGAAACAAATCGTTAAGAGATCACCTTTACTTTAAATGAGCTGGTCATGCGACTCCCTATGTCAATAATGACATGTAAAAGGGGAATAAAGTGTTTTAGTTACACTTACACTTAAATATTGACCTCACATCTGATTTTGTGCAGGTCAACCACAACTTTCCGTCCGTCCATCCATCCATCGTCAACAGACGAAAATGTCTTTCTATTTCTTTGATGTCGACTGAGGAAAATACTTATTGGTTGTTTCGTGCTTATAGTCTGGTACAACACGGCAGATTTGTAGAAATACACAGATACAGACTAGCCATTAAGCACCAACCATTTTCCAAATGGTTTGACATTTTTCTGGGAACAATGGTTTATTAATTGGTCTCGCTAGTTTATAAAATTCAGTAGATTTCTTACATTTTTCATGGTAAAACAATAAAAATGTGTTCCCCATCTACATGACTCCGCTTCTCTTAGAGCAATTGTCTGGCATTGCTCTAATTTTCCAGGTAAAGCTGACTCAGTGATGATTTCCATAAATATCCAAGCTGTCTTGTGTTATGATAATGTGCAATTAACAATTGCATAAAAAATCTATTCCTGTACAGATACAAAAGGAAAAATGTCGGTCATCTGCCATATGGAGGGCAGGTGGCTCCCCTTTAGAGACCCAGAGATTTTCCCTTACAAAGATAAGATAAACATATTCAATGGTAGAGGTGGAAGCTTTCTGATTTAACCTGACAAGGTTTTTATTTGTTGGGAATAGAGTTTTTATTAATAAGGTCAGTAATATTGCAACATATTAATTGTTAAGCTCCGTACAAAAACAAAATACATTTAAGAATTCAAAGAAAGGTATTTACAGAGGTTTCTGATCATTGCTTGGATTATGCAAAAAGAATAGTGAGGACAACTGCAAAGGGGCCTGTTTACCTGGATTCCAAGAGCTTATTCAAGATGACCTGGGCCTTGCAATTGCAAAACAATACATGTTGGGATTTCTGTCTTGGTTGGATCATAATCTGCTTTGATCTCAAGCAAACGCAAGGAACAACAGATTAGACCGGATATATTGACTCTAGATGTGGTTACCACAGCAGATGGGTTCATATGATCTAAGATCTTTCATTTTGTATCTGAGAAATGTGAAATGATTTAATACAGTTTTTCACTGTGAAGGTTTAGTGTCTTGACAAAAAAAAGTCTCATATGTCTTCACAATCGGAAGCAAAATCTTAAAGGGTTGGGTCCAGTAGTCAACACTTAGAGGCTGATTTATATTTGGCAGCAAATGAACATGATCGGTGCTTAAATTTTCAGAAATTTTATGTTAATTAATATAAAGATATGGAGGTTAAACCATAAACGCTGTCATAATTATCAGATAGCCTATATAGCATTTTAACTGTGATAGGAAAGAAGATCATTAAAATGGTTTTTACTGCAGACGGAGTGTAAACTGATAAATTGGACTGATAACATTTGATTGAATGGGGTTCAGATCTAATGTGATGTATGCATTCCTGTGACTTCCTGTGCAGAGTCAAGTGCTGTTAAAAGTGCCGTGATTGCAGCATTTTGTCCCTGCTCCCTGATGCTGCTGCCAAGTTTGTTTGCTTCCAAGTGAGATGCACTTCATTTCAAATGATCTTGATGCACAATGCCCTTCATTGCACCCTTCACACCATTGGTTTAACATCGACATATAAAAACAGTGAGTTATTTTATATATATATATA
>JBAMHX010000022.1:3401378-3419774 GCA_037177515.1 Pseudomugil tenellus
AAAGTTCTGCCAGCCCGGTGTGTCGAGAACTGTCTTCAAACACGTCCACGAGAACAAAATGACGTCATTTTCTTCTCTGAGCCCTGAGAACAAGAAAAAAAATTCTCGCTTCTCGTGGAGTATGTAACAGCCTTTAATGTTGAAGTTATCTATATCATATTTACCAGTTGTTTAAAAGATCCGCTCCCATATAAATGTGTTATATTTCTCAATGCCACCATCATGAATCCAGGATAGTTGTTCCATAACTTAATGTACCTATTGTTTAAGTCGTGTGAAAACAATTAACCCCATGAACCTCCGTAGAAGCAACCTCAGTGGAGCTAAAAGCATTTGGGAGCAAATAAAAAACAAATATAAAAACATAATTCAGAGCAACTGTATCTGTTGTATGGATGAATCCTCAGTGCACACTGTCTCCAAGACAGTAAGCGCCCGACTCCAATTGATCATGTTTGCTACAGACGCTCCAACAGCTGACATACATATGTATCTCAGCCCGTGTAATGTGACTCTGTAACATCAGTACAGCATGTCAGGAAAGTCCAAAAGGTAGAATCTGTCCCTGAAGACTCTTTCTCTCCTAAGCACTACTCTCACTATCCGTACAGCAACATAGACAGGATCCTCTAAAAATGGGCTGATGACTATTACTGAGATCTGAGGTTCGCTGTTCAGCATGTGTTGCTGCTGTGATGCAACTTGATCAAAAGTAAGCCAGCTTCGTAGTACAGAAAATACAGAAGTAATCCCTGAAGTTACCTGGATAAGCGAAAATCCAGTTTCCTAGTACAGGCTGCAGTGATGTGGTTGTAATCTGATACCATCAGACAACAATTAGCAGGTTAAGACAGTTAAAACTCTATTCAAACTTTATTTATACAGCATACACAAATAGCTCAATGTGCTTTACATAATAACACAAAGTATACATACACTATACCATCTAGTATATATTATACTTTCTGTCTCTTTAACTATAAGCTTAAATTTGTAAGTAGATATCTGGCTTAACACTAAAGTGAGGAAACAATATCTTTGCACAACTAAAGCTCCCTCCAAGAATTCCAGTGAGCATTGCCATGGAAGTTGCCCTGAGCAGGGCAGGTCGGAATCCACACCAGAGCCACGGCTGCAGAACTCCAACAATCACCCCAAGCAGGACAGTCTCCATGCCATTAACCCCACTAACACAGAAGGCATTGCTCCTGATGTGGAGATCTCTCTGAGGAAAACACAGGAGATAAAAAGTAAAACTAAGATCATAGCGAGCCTAATGATAACAATAAAAATAAGCAAGAAAAATAACCACCAACGTGAATGTGAATAAATATAAATACGTAAAAATCAGATGTTGGAAAATTTAGAATTACATTTAAAAAACCAAATATATTTTTAAAAGAAACAAATTTCCGGTGTAAGCTAAGCTAAAAAAAAAACATTTTAAAAACATCAGCAGTCTCTGCAACCCTGTGGTTCTCTGGCAGGGTGTTCCACAGACCAAGTTTAAATGTGACTTAAATTTTCTAAAGAAAAAAGAGAAATTAGCCAAACAACACTAAACAAACACAAATAACACATAATCTTTATAACTTTGAGATCAGATTGTTCGATGCTGCTTCATTACAACTCAACAACTGACTCTGGACGTACAGTTACACCTAAAACTAACTCATTATGCTACAAACTTTACATTGTCATATAAAATACAGCTTTTAAATTAAGGTAGTACTTCAGAATGTTCAAAATATAACCTAGTAAACACCAGAAAGTGCAAATGTAAAGACAACTTTTACATTTCAGTTGGACTGTTTGTCCATTTTAGTGATATGTGTTTGAGTTGTCCATGTCTGCCATCACAATAACAAAAATAACTGATTTGAAGTAAAGAAGACCAAGTTAAAACTAACTTTTTGATTTTAAAACTGTTTAATTCATGCACAGTTTTCTCGACTTGTACACCCATTTATTCAGAGCAGGGAGTCTACCACTACTGCAGTGGGTTTACAGGAAACAGCATTATGCATTTCTTTGAAGTCTCCATCTAGTTATCTTAAAATAATGGCTTTTTTGGGATCATGTATCGATCCTTATGTCCAATAAACTATGTATCATTAAAAAAGAGAACAGGGTAATATTAGGGATGGGTGGAAAAGCAAAAGAAACAAAGCAACAGATAAGGCAAGAGTCAATATTACTCTGACTTTTGCTGAGAGGGTTTAGAGTACAGGTAGGGTGAAGGTAAATGCTGAATACACTGTTGTTAGGTGGCATCTTACTGAAAAAAAAACCTGCTAAAGTTCAGTAGGGAATGTTTATAGTGTTCCGAAATACAGCCTGAAACATGTATGAGGTTATGTTCTTTAACTGTAATGCTGCAATATGATACAAGAATCAATCCTTAGCAGCACTTTTTTAACTTTTCACAGATTTTTTTTATTATACAGAAGTGTTAACAAAGAAACCACATTACCTGTACATATTTAAAGATACAGCACATAGGAATTACTGACATCTAGTTGTAAAGACATGTGTGGCTTCAAATTTCAAGCAGTTATAAATAGAAAAAAGCAAACAGTGTCCGAAATTCTTCCATAAACATGTCATTATCTGCAAGATGCAGCAGTGACAAACTACAAAACTGTGCACACTTCTCCTGTCCTAACGTCTTCTTCTCTTCTCTGTACTGCAGTTTAAAAGCTAAGAGGGTTTTACACGCAGAGTTGATTACCCATTCAGGGACACATTGTAATAATACTGCCACAAATACTACAGCTGGAAGTGGACCAGGGGCGAGTAGATAATAAGCTCATTCGAAGAGAATAAAAACCCTTTTATATTGATAGGTACCTATAAAAACTAATTTTTTTAAATTATTTTGCATCTTTCTGTCATTAAACTTTGATGTTGTTGCATGCAGCATCTTAATGCTCACATGTTTTAGTCTCAAGAATCAAATAAGTTTGAAGTAGAAATTCCATGTGGCTATTAGTAACTAATAACCCCATTCAATCCTTACAATCCTGTCACCGTCAGATACAGAATACTGCAATTCCTAGAATTATATTTTCCTCAAATGACTCAAATCCTCTTCCACAGATAGGACTCTAATGAGAGAGTCTAAAACTTCCAGAGAATCGCAAAATGAGTGGATTAAGTCAGCGGAACTGATAATCATGAGAATGGGGCGACGCCATCTAGCGGGTGTCTTCGCTGACCAACCCTCAGTCAGAGAGACACAGGGGGGGGGGGGGGGCTGGGGGGGGGAGGGTGTGCTCAGGTTAGGGAGGCAGTAGAGAAGCACTTTCTGGCATTTGCCCCCTTCAGGCCCAAACAGTAGCGCCGTCATTTTCATTTAAAGACGTATGGCAGCAAATATAGCTCGCGCTGAAATTGCTTATCACTCTCATGTTTGTCATTGTTATCATCACATTTTCTTTTATTGACCTCTACCCATAGGACATAACAAAGCCGAATGGGCTCCAACATAAGTGGTTCCCTCTAAAACTATTAGATTTTCATACAACCGGGGGAGAGTCGGAGACCAATTCAATCCAATTTCCGGACACGTAAAATACTCCATGATTCATTGAAAGAAATCATGAGGGACAAATGCGTGAAGCTGTTATGCTACACCTCCCGGCATTTCTAATTCCAATAAAGATACAAGCACCATCACAGGCGCATTGAGGAAGCATCAGATGCGGCCGCGTCGGGCGCCCAGGGATCTTCCCTCTAGTCAGACGGTTTCTATTGGCGTTAAATGGACGTGGGAATGACTTTACCGCATGAACAGGCATGAAAGAGGAGAGCAAACCCCACACATCTGACCAAATGAGCCCATAGATGCTCAGACTTCAGCAGAAACACTGTCTGAGGTCTCCACCAGCCTAGACTGGACGCGATTTCATTTTAAACTTTAATGAACGCCCGGCTTCAAACTCATTGTGAATTCTTGGTTTCCATGTGAGGAGAGAGAGCGACGTTACATCCCCCTGCTGACAGAGAGACCACTTGTACCACCGTCACAACTGTGCCAAGAGACAGGGAGTCTTTGAAAGCTACCGGAGCGGACCCGAGCAGCATATAAATCAGCGTCCCTAAGAGCGTCTGTTGGGCTCACGTTGGCGATAAAAGGCATTGTCTGAGAGGTGCGCGCGTGGAGAGCAGAGAGGGGGAAATGGCACTTTTTCCATGTGAAGAGGAGAGTACAGCAACAGTCAGCGGCAAGCGAATGTAAAACACAGTTCTTCACGTCTTGCCACGGGCGCGCACCGGTGAGGAGGCGCAGGACACGCAGGATCATCGATTCGCACTTTGTAATTTTGCGCTGCGTATGTGACAAGAGCTGCAAGGAAGCGGTGAAAGGTGGCATCAAGAGGGGTTTCTCCTGAACGAAGTAAGCCGTGAAACGGTGAAAACATGGATGCACGGATACTATTTTTGCTTGTTTGTTCTGCGGCATTTTGCGCCGAGCTCCTCTGCGCCTCGCCAAGAACCACAGTGGGGCTGGATATCCCCTCCGCCGGGTTCAACGGCAGCAGCGCCGGTGGCAGCAGCGGGGAATCCGTGGCAAAGAGAGACTCGAACCAAACTATGATTTCCAGAAATAAGAGAAAAACCCTGGCTGTGGATTTTGCCGTCCCCTCTCTGTTGCGCTATTTTCTGGCGGAGTTCATCAAAAGACCCCTGAACGGGGACTGTCAGACTTTCAGTGGATGTTACACGGTGCGTGCAAACTTAAAAATGCACTGCATACCTTTACAGAAAACCGTGTCTACTTTTGTGGAGCCGAAATCTGCTACGGATTCCGCACTAGGGAACAGGTCTGCTGACGGACAGCTCCCCTTCTTCTACAAGCGGCCGCTGTCCAAAGTTCTGAAATTGGGTTTAACGAAAGCAAGCAGGAAATCAAACCAAGTTGTTGTGGAAATAGGAGAGGATGTAGTCAGAACGGGATGCGGGGGACTGGCTGTGTACGAGGAGGCCCCGGTGCTCACACTGGAAATGGACCTCACATCCATTCTTGAGTGGTGGCTGGGAGCCGAGGGGGGGCGACTCAGGGTCCGGCTCATGCCCGAGAAGAAGGCGCAGGTTCCCGGGGTTGAGGATCGGTACACAGCGGCCATACGAGCTGCAGACCCCCGCCTGTACCTTCAGATTTCCTCCCGGGGTGAGTTCCTCCCGTTCCCATCCTCCTTCCTCCCTTTTCGATCTCACATTTGGTGTTATGTGGGGGGGGGGGGGGGGGGGGGGGGGGGGGGGGGGGGAGGGGGGGAGAGGGGGGGGGGGGCGGGGGGGGGTTCTCCCGTTCCCAGCCTTCTTTCTCCCTTTTTGCTTCCAAATTTGGTGTCATGTCCCCCCCCCCCCCCCCCCCCCACACACACACACACACACCCTCACGCAGCTCGCTCAAGGTTGTGATTTAAGTTCTGCTATGATGAATTTTTCATGTTGAGTCCAGCGGGTGTAAACACGAGAGCTTTGTTGGGAAATAACCGGGTAGAGAAATGTCAGCACAAGCAGGCAAACGTGGAATTTGTATCTTAATGGAAAAGCGATGGCAGTGATGTGTGTATACGTGTGTGTCAGGGAAAAATAGCACTTAGGGAATTTACCATTTAGCTCTGATGACATGAATTGGCATAAATTCAGGGGTCCTACTTGTTCTCAGGTGTTAAAATGTCTTTGGGAAAACAAAGGGCCCTTCACCTGATCCAGGAAAGACAAACCTTCTCCTTCTCAACTTCTGGTGCCGAAGGAGGGTTGAGAATGTAAGAAAACGGGCTTTATTTTGATTAGGCGCAAATTAAGCTGTTATCTCCCAGAAAGCCTTTGCACTCAATACTCGAGGGCCCTTCTCTTGTTCTTCTGAGCATCGGCACAATCAGTGTAATTGCTTAATCACTTTGATGAGGGAGGCTGGCCCAGAAAAATGCAACAGAATCTATCACACTATAGGCAACAAAGAGACGAGCTGGGTTGGAGGCTGAGAGTAAGAGAGCCCCCCCACCCCTCCCTCTAGCAGGAGTGTGTGTACATAAAAACACACAGAAACATGCCCTCAAAACCCCTGAATGAAGGTGCTGCATGTAAATTGGGCTGCATTTTGGTTTACTGAAAGCACTAGGATTTCGGTTGGGATTAACTCTTGAGCCCCCCCCCCCCCCGCCTTGTTTTCTATATAACTTTACCAGGAAAACTGGAAATGGGAGCAGCGGTTTATTAAAATTCAGAGCCATGAGATGTTGTATACGAAGCAATTCTGAGGTTTGAAAGTGAGTATTTGTTGTCTTTATATTTCAGCACAGCCTGAACCTTGATGAGGTCATTTCTTTAAATAATCTTCAGGAATAGTTCTCTGGGTTGTTAATAGACTTCTTTAATCTCTTTTCTGGATTTTGGCTCCGTTTGGTTCTGTTCTCTATCCAGATGAACCCCACCCTCACTATGCACTTTTGTAATGTTGATCTGTGACTCGGTGGGAGAATTAATCTCTCCATCAAGCCTGTTCCTTGTGATTTTCAGTCCAGGTCATGTGACACATTTCTCCCCTGTTTCCTTCCTTCATGAAGGCTTCCTGACAGCCATCCTTCCATGGAAGCCATTTCTGATGAGGCTTCAGTAAACAGTAGATGTGTTAGCTGAAGGTCCACATGCATCTCTCCAGTCATATTTCAGGGTTTTTGGTTGTATTTGTTTCCCGTTCTGCTGACATTATTTTCATCTTTTATCCTGTTCATCTGATGCAGATATGATATTGGATCTGTTGTCCTGCACTTGTTCAGTCCAGTCTCCTTATTCTTAACGATACATTGTACAGAACTGCATCTTTTTGTGGTTCTTTTTAGGCTATTTATAACAAGATGCCTAAATATCCAAACATTTTTACTAAATACATTTCATTAAATGCAACCTCTTATTCCCTAAAAATACACATTTGAAGAAAATATTCATGTAAAAATGCCAAGTCTGGAAATAAACAAGCAGAAATTGAGTGTTCAGAAAGCTGGGGAACTATTGCTCAACACCACTTTAAATAATCACAAGATATTCTGCCTCCATGGAAGCGGAAGTAGTTCACGTTGACTGCATAGTATAATATATTGCATTCATAAATTCCCATTTAAGATAAATGTGCTTAAATGGATCACACCTGCAGCTCCCAGCAGGGAATCAAACTTTGCTGTATATGGTAGCAGCTGTGAAGCCATTATGATTTTACATATATATGAACAAATGGCAAATTATGGGAAAGGTGTAGCTACATAGTCTGTATGGTTCTGAGTCACCACGTGGCACCAGGACAGTTTTAAATTTACAAAATGTTGGAACTTGACATTTTCCAAAATCCTTTTCTTCATTTCTCTCAAATCTCCTCACAAGGTTGAGATCTTGTGAATATAAAGACCTTACAATATGATTGACACTGTGTTGTAACTGATATTTTTCGTATTCAATGGCCCTTGGCACTTTATATCTACTGGACACACCTCTGGGATACATGAGGAAATAAAGCATCCATGTAAAATTGCTAATAATCCTTTAATATAAATAAAATGTACATGCAGTTTTATAAACTAAGAATTATATTACTCATCGAGTTTAATTGTTTTCATAAACTCAGGCTACAAACCAGTATTTTCAGCACATTCTGATTCTTTCCAAATAGCATCATCCATCAATCACTTCTCACAGCAAAACTTTGGCATTGTGGGATTATTTGAGTTGAAACTAGCAAACAGGAGGAACCAGTGCATCTCCAGCATCTTACCAGTAAGCACACCTGCCATGCTGGTAACCACCTACATGTCTTTAAGGGGGACAATTGCAAATTTCAGGTAAAAAGCCTCCACTACATCATAAAAAACTCACTGGAAGCTTCATTTGCAGTGTCTTTGCACATTGAGACCATAGAAACATTCATAATTGCTGCAGATGTGATGCTGGACAAAAACACATCCGATAACATAAATCTCTGCTTTCTGATGACAGTTTGCTGCAGGAGAGTTTGGAGATGTTGAGCAAGTTGAAAAAGACCCTAGAATTAATTATCAATCCAGCTTTCCAGAGATGTGAAGAAGAAAAAGAATAAACTTGTTGCTTTTGTTTTTTATTTGCTGATCGTGACAAAACTAATTCTGCAAAAGTTTGGAGGGAGGAACAGGAGAGAAGATGTTTCCTTTAGGTGTTGACAAAATGTTTGCCACAGATTTATCCACAAATCACTGAGATTCAGCATGTTTTGAAATATGTTCTTTTAATATATTTGAAATGTGAAACTCTTTATTTAGTTAAGTATAAAACAATCAAGCGCTGCTCTCTTTAATCTGTTTCCATTTAAACAAAGCTTTGCATTGGTTTGGGGATAGACTTTCCACGAGGGGAACATTGCAGAACAAAGTTAGAAAACTAGTTTTCAATATGACTGAAATCATTTTCACCCTGGTGGAAATCTCTCCTGTCTGCCTGGAAATGCATAAGGATAATGTTTTAATGTTTCCATCTTTAGTTACAGGAAGGACCAAACCATGCCAGCACAATCCCCTTCACAGCACAACAGCGCCGCCAGACACTTAACTTTGATTATCATAAGCACACATTTTTCTATTGTTTACGTGTTTTCTGTCTTTTCGGAAACGGCTTGCAGGAAACGAACTCAGCTAGCAGAATGAAATTCTCAACTTGTCTTTCTGCACAATAGACACATACAGTATAATCTCAATGTTTCTCATCTGAAAAACATATAAAACAAAACAGAAAGAAGTCAGAAGTATCACACAGTGTCATTTTATTAAAGACCGTCATGTCTCGCACTGTAAAACACCTGTTAGACTTGTTTTAACCTGCGAAGTAGTGAAAATGTACATTTCAATCAAACTTACATGAAGTGCTGAAATCCAACCTTACTTTTTACAGAACAATCTGAATGAAAATATTGCATTTATCTCAGAGGAAAATTGCAATATAGTAATTTCAGTAGCTTATTTTCTCATTCATAGTTAGAACAATAATATTAATTAATTTGATGAAGGTGCTTTGTTCTGGAGGGTGAAGGCTGATGACAGGAATGATATCTGGTGTGTTTTCTTTCACTTCTTTTCACTTTCTTTCAAGTCTTTCACTTGGGATAAACCTCACTGAGCACATTTGCTTGTTGCTTTACTGTATTTAGAAGATTTCAAGCATCCGACATTATTTCAGCAGCTTGTGCAGCATTGTTCAATCAGATCCAGAGTTATCCCCAGCACAGAACCAGCCTTCATGACCAGTTTGTTCCATCTCTTCTAGTCTCTGGTTCTAATACTGCTGCCACAGCAGATGCTGCAAACAGACACTACATGATCACAGCTTCTCTACGAGGTGGCTGTTCTGTCACTTCCGCTGTCCTTCTGCATTGTATCTCTTTTGTTTGTGAGAAAGTGTGATGGCATATGACTGAAAATGAACATTAAATTAGTATGTATTTATGGATTTACTATGTGACCTGAATTGTCTTAATGTATTTTGTGTTTTGAGGCCCCACTGAAGTCTTTATTCGATGTAATCTTGCTGGTTCCCTATATAAGGCTGTTTTTATGAATTGGATGGTCTCTGTGAAGCGCCTTGAAACGACATTGTTGTTAAATGGCGCTATACAAATAAAGTTGAATTGAATCTCATTGCAGGAACGTTGGCATTGTTGAAACAAGCCCTGGACTCTTTATGAGGATCAACCTCCAGCTCGAGAGCCAAAGAGCAGAATGACTGTAGAGTACAAGCTGTACACATGTGCATGCTCATCAAAACAGCTGGAGCATAGACAGAGTGACATCTGCAGAGTAAGGAGGTCTAGGTGGTTGAACCGGTCACCAAAATCACCAGAGAGTTTTGCTTTTCATCCATGATTTACCGGATTGTAAATCATTTCACAGTTTGTGTAAAGCTGCGTTTGGGTTGCTTAACATCAGGCATATTTTTAACAATTTTTTTTCTGTTGAAAACCAAAATGAACAACAGAAAAAAAGGTTTAAAAATAGTTCCCGGTTGGTATTTTCTTCTGGGAGAATATAATAGCCGGTGTCAGGTCCCAGCAGGCCTTCCTCCCTATAAAGCTATGACTGTTAGCAGGTGGGAAGACAGCAGCGGATTATGTTGCATTTGTCAGTGGGGTACTCAGTCACATTTTCTTTAATGCCACATTTTCTACTTGCACTCACTGAGATTCTTATCCCTCACTAGTCCTGTGAACATATAATTAAAGTTAAACCACAAGTTATACATGCAAAAGCTGCCATAGTTTGCAGAAGAGAGCAGAAACAACAAAAATATCATTTTGTCATGTAATTTGATGGTTTCTGATGTTCTATCTGTGCACATCAGTTGGCCTGTGCTGAAGCCATTTTAAGGAAGAGAATGTGTGGCTCTTCCCACTCAATGTCATCTAGGATCAGCTCCAGCAGCCCTGAACTGGATCAGGCAGGTGTTGCTAATGGATGGAAGAGTTTGGCGTTGCACATTAATGAACACTTAAGGATATGGACATAAGAACACAGCAACTCTAATTGAAATTAATAGACTGGGTGCTGCTGAAGTGGGATTAATGAGTTTGTTTACTTTTAGGTGACTCAAAGTTTGTCAGTTTTTATGTTTTTTTTTAAAGGTCTCTGCTTCAAAAGTTCATCCACAAATTCCTTCTTCATTAAGTTAGGAGCATGGTGGACTAATCTTCCTTTGGTCTGAAGCTTACTGGTTTCCATTTTCAACACAGATCTAAATGGAAAAGTGTGCCTGAGCAAGGTATAACCAATAAAAGAGATCAACAATAAAAAGCACTGTTCACTTGTCAAGAGTGCCTCAAGGTCATGGAACAAGATAGTAGCTTTTATGTTCAGAAAACCAGTTTCTAATGAAGCTGGGAGTGATGTACTTAATGATATACTGTCAGTCGTTTGCATGTCACCTTGAACTGTACATCAAGAAAGAGGTCAAGTGATTGGATGCTTGTATTATTAGATTCATGTGTCATCCTGAGAATGAAAGGTTGTCTGTTTGTATTAGTCATCAAATAAAAATGTGTTGGAACTCAGTCCTTTCCCCAGATGCTTAAAAAAAGAAAAAAGATGACTCAACTAAATAAATTTTATTTCAACATGGAAGTATCTTCATTAGCTGTGGGAGTACTATGTTCAGCAAAATCATTGTAATGCAGGAGCTTCTGAGGAGTCTGAATATTTTGCATGGAGTTTTGCATAGTTTTGGCAAATCTTTGTTGCTGTTGGAAAGCATCTTTCCTTAATCAGCTTCCACGAGGAGTCCAGAGACGAACAAAGTGAATTTAGAAGTCTGTACATCTCAGGTGGACTCCGCCAAATCCTGACTTATCAGGCAAGATTACTGAGCAGCACGATTGCAGTGGAAGTTATTGTCATAAATGATTATTGGATCATGTGTTTCTTGCAGGCAGTGTTGTGTTTACTCACTACTGAGGAGCAAACAGGTACCTAAACACACCATATGAACGCTTACTTTTGGACATCATGAACTCTGAGAAAGGAAAACTTAACGTGACCCCATGCAAAGTAATTATTTCCAGTCCTGTTTTACAGCACTGATAGTGTGAAGTGTTGTGTGTGCTGGTTTTCTCCTTTTAATATTTTTATTTTCTCTAATTTCTTATAAAATTTCCCAAATAATGTTTTCCATTCAAGATTTATTTTTGTACTCTTGGCTATGGAGACCCTGGGCAGATGATAGTCCAAGCCAATGAGGGCCAGCTTCGCTCTTTCACTCTTAAAAAATCAGTTAACAATTTAACTGTAAAAAAAAAATAAAATAAAAAAGAATTGTATAAACCGTAATGTAAGTCTTTTTAAAATGTTTTCTTTTAATTGCAAAATTAATTTGGAAAAAAAATCATGATTTTTATAATGCTTTATTCTGTGCACAGCTAGAAATGAGTATCATTATTATTATTATTGTACAAATAATTAATTTTGTTTGTTTTATGTAACCGTTTGAGCCAAGTCCCTGCTTCTTAGGTATATCCATATTGGAAGGAGATTATACCAGCAACACTGAGTTTAAATACATCCATCCATAAGGCGTAGGGCTAACTCTTCAGCCCTACGAAATGGGACACCCCTCATTCCATATCATGACTATGACATCATCATTTAGCGTGGCTAAAACTGCTGCCAGCAGCGGCAAGTGCTCAGTTTGATTTTCATAACTATGCCATCTCAAGAAAAAGACGTGTTAAAAAAGCTTATGATACATCAGAAATAGGAATTATAACCTGCAGATTATAACAAGTAACCCATGTACACGATGCAGAACAAAGAAAGTTAGAAAATGTGGCCAAATTTGTCAATAAATGTGATTTCATTCTTGCAGTCGAGTTTTCCTGGTTTAGCTAACATGCTCATGTTTCATTGTGATTGGTGTCAATAAATTCTGCCTTCTTTGACGGTTGTGTGGAGAACTGGCAACCCTGGAAAACTGCAAACATGATGTAAGAGGATACATTTAATAAAAGATTGTTGGTCATTACATCAGTTTGGGTCAATCGGCGGGTCTTACCGTTTCAGCTCTCAGAGGAACGGGGTTTGTTAAAGCTTTGCTTTCTTTATGCCAGCCAATGCACTCTTTTCCGCTGCGTTGAAATTAATTTATTATGAATTCAAAAAAATCCTTTGCTTTAAAAATGAGAAAAGCGATTACTTCTGTTACATTTTGTCTAGTAATCAGTTCTTAATCTGTTGCAGTTCCAGGGTTGACGCCACAAAAAACAGTTTGTTTTCTTTTTTCTTTTTCATATTTGAAGATATTGCGTTTCTTCCACATTCTTATCCTTTCAGCCTCAAGGGTTTAAAGTTGTGCTGCAAATGATGTCTTTAGGGGAGTGTCTGCACCCATTTAGGCATGAAGACAGCACATTTGAGGGAATGCATTTTCAGAATGATTGAGTTTTTTAAGAGAACGATGCAAAATGCTTTATATAAGAATACATGTCCACATTTCTGCTTCAGTCATGAAAGCACATAATCCAGACTGAAAACTCTTGAAAGGACAAAATGGTAATGGAGACTTTGACATCAGTGTCATACTATGTTTATTTTGGGTAATCATAGTTGTGGTCATTATTTATTATTTATTTTAGTTACTCAGCCAAAAAAAAAAAAAACGGTTGAGTTTGGGTTCGGCAGAAAAAATCCGCTTGAAATTCATCAAAGGAAAAAGTTTTCCAGGTAAACACTGCTGCAGGTAGAAGTAAGGCTGAGTTAGTGAGTTAGTCCATCTCATCATGCAAGAAAGGAAAAGAGGTCCCCAGGTTGTGATTATGTGAAAGGATTTCTGACCTGACAACAAGAGTAATACCTGCATCACATACGCAAACACACACACACACACACACACACACATATAAACACACATTTTGGGCCCGCTTCTCTTTTCTTTTCTCTTTTCTCTTTTCTTTTCTCAGACATGGAGTTTTCCTTTGCCAGTGTCACACACTCCATCCACCAAACAAAACAAATGACCCCAAGCCTCTAATATTATAGTCTTTTTTTATACTCCTGACTTCCCCGTGTTTGGCATTTTTGTGTTTATTATGCACAATACATGTGTTTTTTACCCTCCAGTAAGACGCTGGGTATTAGCATGAAATAAATACCAGCCATGGCATCCACGATAATTTGACAATCAGGCAAGCATGCCTGTGGGAGTCAAAGCATTAAGCCCTGCTTTGCGCATTAATACCAACTTCCCTTATGGGGTCAATGGTTGGCATCATCAGTGGGAAATAGTTGCGTGTTACATTACAAGAGAGGGAAAAACAATGCTCAGCAGGTGTGAGAAAGTGCTCCCTTGACTTTATTAAGCAATGTTATGTTCTCCAAGTGGTGCCATAAATAGGGTGCAGATTAGTCATAAAGTGATCTCGGTACTGGAAGCTGCAGAAAGTGGGGTCTTTTGCTTCATTAACCTGCATATTCCTTCCACTGAATGTGTGGAGATCTTTACTTACCGCATCATTAGCGAAGGGCGTCATCATAAACATGCAGCACTGAAAGAAACTTAACCCTAAAGTAAAGATAAGAAAAATGTCATCACGCTCGAGATGAGCAACTGTGTACTTGACAGCTTTACTCCTCATGTTTGCCCCTCAGATCTGCCCCGAAATGCAAACATGCATGCTCATGAATTTCTATTGAGCATCCTATCGTTCCCTCTGGGGCTTAAAACTAAATCCTCAAGTGTGGATGTTCTAGCTGTTAGGCAAATACAGCATATTCTTCTGACTCACAAAGAGAGTCAACAGGAAATGTGTTTTTAAGTTAGATTACACGCTCGGTACTTTGTTTACACAATGTTGCTCGTGGCTCTGGTTGCTCCTTGAAAGAGGAATAAACTTAATTTTCTGTGTCTCAAATGCCTTTCCTCTACCTCATCTTGTGACAGAGCAGCTGCTCTAGCAGCCTAGAGAGTATGAGGAACACTTGGAGGTGTTTACTGGCTTTATTAGATCTGTAAACATGCGCACATGCACCCCCTCGATCAGCTCTTGATTTATTATCACTTAATCCAGTTATTTTGTTCTGTTACAATAAAATATCAGGTGATACGACTCCTGCGAGTAAAAAACAGTTTGTTGTTCTGAGTGAGAGAGTAACGCAGGGCCTAATTAAATATTATGGATTCTGACCGATTGGGACGATTACCAGTTAAATTAAGTCCAAACAGTTTGTTTAAACTCACTTTAATCACCTCATGATCAGGTCACAGAGAAAACAAAAAGCTGATAAATGAACCTTTTCAGGTAAAGTGAGCTCCAGAATGTTGTGGTGATTAAACTAGCATCTTGAGATAAATATATAAAATCTAAATGTTATAAATTTTGTGTGGCCACACTTGGCTTCAGTAAATATAAGTATTATGAATTTAAATAATTATATATTATATTTATTGACTTACTTGCCATAAAAATAATTAAAAGGGGAAAAAAGGGAAAATATGTATATTAGTTTCTATGTGTTTATATGTGAAATCTCTATAAAACACTACTTTAAATGTTGCAGTCAGTTTTATTTTTGTGCATTTGCAATGGCAACAGGAATTTTGTCTGTGAGGTTAAAATAAATAAAATTAAATTAAACTATTGACAAACAGATGAAAAGATATGGTTTAAAAATACAGAATTACAAGAACACTTGTGGACTGTGGATGCTGCCTGTAAACGGTCAGCTCAAGTTATTTATTTTAAACTGTCTTGCAAACCTAAAACAAAGGTTACCCAGGTACACACAAGCATATTTATCTCCATGCTTAAAAGATTTTAAATAATTATGTCTATCCAGATGCAAAATAGATTATCTAATATTAATCAAATAATTATATTAATATCAGCATTAATAATATTAATGAATATAATAATTAATAGAATATATTAATACATGTATTCATTTACTATTAATAATAATAATCTAATATTAATAATATTTAATCATATTCCCTCAGTTGAATAGAGAGAACAAAAGGAAGTCACTTCCAAGCTGCACTGATACTGCTTTCAGCTTGACGGCATCGAGGCTTGATTGCCAGCAGCTTTGTTCAATTTAGTCATCAGAGGCCGTGTTCAGAAGCAGCACGCTGTCCTGTTATCACAGAAAATTCCTGGGCAGATGGAAAAAGCATCAAATGAGCAGGTTAGAAAGCTGCTGCACTCCACACATCCACAGGGTGACATTATCTTCTAAAGGAGAGAACGGGAAACATGAGTGAACCCTGACGTCCCTCAAATTGTTGGAGAGCATCGTGATTACTCATCCTGATAGGCAGAAAAAGGTCTTTCTCAGCAAGGGTCAGTGTACATTGCTGAAGACTTGTGTTTTGTCACAACAAACTGCTGACCTATAAAGAGTTTGAGGTGAAGTGCTCCATGGACAAAAAGTTTAACAATCAAGATGGCAACAATGGTTTGGTGTAAACAGTGACTCAAAGGAAGAGCTGCACAAACTCACTGCAGAGGCTGACAAAAACATTTTGGCATCTCTGGTCCAGGTGCAAAACACAGGATTTCCAGCTGAACTCTTAACCACAAAGGCAAAAAAAAAAATGGATTCAAGTCATTATGGAGGGAAAGTGGATTCATGCCACAGAAGATCAGGTAAGTGAAAACAGGTGTTTTAGATAAGAAAAGTGCAGCGATCAACACAATGTCATGTGCGGATCTGCCTTTTCCTGGACGCACCAACACATACTTTTACAGAAATCTGATTTATTTTTATTTCTTTAAACATTTCCATCTATGTTTTGCACCTCAGGGCCAAACCAAGTAGTCACATTTAAAGCAAAATGATTTTTTTTTCTCCATTTGGAAGCACATGTGGTCATTAGCAACTGGGTAATGCAGGCTAGTACTCTGTATGTTAAGATATTTATAGCCCATTTTTGTATATCTTGGAAATCCCTCCTCTCTTAAAAAAAGTATTGATTTTCCATCATTCTCCTGTTGCCACATTTTTGATGTTTTGTTGCTATGACTTCATACTGTAGTGTAGCTAATGCATCCATTTCTGTCCAGGTAATTTGACTCCTGCTGGAAAAAAGGGCCAGTGTCACAAATACATGCTACACTCCTGGATCAGTGTTGTAAATGATGAGCTCTGGTAAATATATCTAGTGATTTGTTCACTAATAGTCATTTATGCAAGAACAGCTTGTGTTTATAAGTTTACTAAGTAAATGCTGCAAAAATGTCAGTTGTCTGATGCAGTGATGCCTGTACTCTGTGGATCATCAAAAAATGCCCTGAATCACTACAGAGACTATTAGCGTATGTTTGTCACATGTTGTAGCGTTTTGCCGCTTCTTGCGGGCGACATCAAGAATAAGTGGAGCATTTGGCTGCACTTGGTTGAGTTGGTGGTATTATTGACGCTTCAGCTTGGTTCTGCTGTGGAAAACAGAATTCAAATGGGACAAAAACTGGCCTTGTGGTGTAGTGAATGTGCTCTATGATGAAACTATCCACTGCAGCTGGCGTGTGTATGTGTGAGTGTGTGTTCCTCCTATTCACTCATGGCTGTTTATATGATTTGGTGTCTGGCCCCTCCCTGCTTGAGTTCGAGCCAATCAGCATTCCACCAAGTCGTAGTTTCTATGCATGTTTGAAAACCTTCCCAGCTTCAGGAGTTGAGTGACATATACAAATTCCTCCCAAGGAATAAAACATCACTTTTGGACTTTTAAGATTATTAAAATTTGGCTGCATCAAATGATTTTGAAAATGAATGTGAATGAATTCCACAAGGTGTTGGTACTTTGGCATCGATCAAAGTCATTCCTGTAGTTTTAAAACTCTCGGTACAGTCTGTCCATTCAGGGACACCACAGTAAAAAATGTAAAAATGGTGTAACAGTAAAAAAAAAAAAAAAAAATGGTGGCATAAATGTCAGCTGTCATGTATGTAGCGCAGTTTTTTTTTTAAATTCTCTATCGTACATTGTCATTCACTAAAAGAAATGAAAGTTACAGTTGTGTAATTGCAGTACTCTCATATTAATTGGACGAGTTCAGGAAAGACGGCTATTGTGAAGAATACTTGGGCATCCCTGGAGAATGTGTCTTCTGCATGGTGTTCCTTTGTTTAGCCTTTTTACTGCTCCTGTTTTCAGAAAGTAAACAGATTGACTAGTAGAAATAAGACTTACTTGTAGAATATTCTGCTTTCCAGGCTGTTATGGGTCCTTTTCCCATCTGTACTGTGAAGATGTGTCCAATCAGCTCTTCTGAATTTGTCTGAAGTCTGAACAGATGGTGTATATTGCTGTGCACTTCAGCTTTAATCTGGCTGTTTGTCTTCTGTCACATTATCAATACACACTACTGACCCGGTGACATTAGAAACCATGCAAACCCATTCTATTCTCTTCTGCTAATTACAGTCATTACCCTAATACATTTAGCACAGGATCATTAAGCCTGTCCAAACTATGGTCAAACACTGAGAAGGCAACAATATGCCTTACAAATGAACATGTCCTATAGCATTTGTTATGCAGCACAGATCAGTACAATGAAATGCATGTCCTTCGTACCAACAGCCTGCACCATTCCTGTTTGTTTTCAGATCTTCAGAATCTTTCTTAAGGAGTAGGATAACCAAGCCTTCTACGAATGAAAAGGTGGCTTATGAATGGACTCAACTCTAGCTGCAATTCCTCTTATTAGGAAATACCCCCTTCCTTTCCAGGTTGGCTACAAAAAGTTTAAGGATAGGAGATGTATCAATATGCAGTTTGATCCTGTAAAATTGATCTTTTATATATATAACAGGGGTCTCCAAGTTCGGTCCTCAAGATCTACCATCCTGCAACTTTTAGATGCAACCCATATCCAACACACCTGAA
>JBAMHX010000022.1:3425441-3438757 GCA_037177515.1 Pseudomugil tenellus
AAATATATTATATATATATATATACAATATGGATTGGCTCCAGCCCCCCCCGCGACCCCGTTCGGGAATAAGCGGTAGAAAATGGAGATATATATATAAATAATCGCTATCGTAGTATCTGTACTTGTGTGCGCACACACAAAAAAAATCCCCAACCAATGCCTGCTTGTGTGGGTTGGTCCAGATTTTTTTTTGCACAGGATTGACTGTAGTTCATGGTCCTTTTTATTGAACAGGTCCATGTCGGTAAAACAGTTTGAAAAGTTGATGCAGTATATTGTTTTTAATTTTCTTTTTGTTTTTTGGTAACGGTGTATTTTTTTAATCACTGGATTCAGATCTTCTCTGAAGCTGAAGTCAATGTTATGATTTCACATACACTTACTGATATGTCTTAAGTGATATAACTGATATTGATATCAATTATCAACATTTCCATATTAAAATCGACAGACTGTGCAAAAGCATTTAAATGGCTTTTATTAATTGAAAGTAGGTTGTTTCGATTAAGCCCTGAATGTGTCTTACAGTATTTGTATGTGTCACCATCTGGATCGTAGTGTTTATAACAGTGTACTGATTTTTCGTGCGTCATATTTAGTTAAATATTTAAATAGATGCTCTTAATGTTATTGAAAAAATGACCAACACGGAGGTTGTAATAAACGGTCGACAGATTAGGTCAGTGCATTTTGTTTAGAAAAATAATCTATACACTTCCGTTATGCAAAAGTCTTTGTTCACCTCCACCATAGGTCTGGAAGAAACAAAGTGGAGCCCCAAAGTGGAGGTCTGCAGCCAGACTCTCCTGCTCTATTTACCAGCTGTTTGTAATAACATGTAAAGACTTTAGCTACTATAAACATCCTGCCTTCAATGCAAACCCTTCTGTTTTCATTTAGCTAGTCTTTTTCGCAGAAACCATGTTTCTAATGACTTCATTACTGGAAAGGTATAGGATCTAAATTGACCAAAAGATGGACTCTAACAGACGGTAACAATGAAAAGCTTATCGTTGGCAGTGTCCTGTTTGTGAAACTTGAAAGAATTGGCATTGTTCCTTTTTTTCCTCTTCTTCAAACATCTGCATATCAGATGTTTGTTCACATGCAGCTGCATTTGTATATTTGTCTGAGGGGATTTCTCATGTGCTTGATAAACCTGCGTGCATGTGTGTGTGTGTGTGTGTGTGTGTGCAATCCTTCATGTATAATTGTCCACTAAGGAGCGTTGGGGTGCTTTCAGACATCACAAAGTTTTCTCTGTTGTTGGTGGAGCAGTGAGGTGCAGCTAGCAGCCACATCCGCAGTGCTATGTGGGAGAGAGGGAGTGGAAAGTAAGCACCTGAAACTTCTATTTATTATTTTCTTGTCGGTGCCAACTGGATGACATGTTGACCTTGCCATGTTTGCACTGAGTCTATGAAATTAAGCCATGGCCCTTGCCTCAGCACCCCACACTCCTACACAATCACTCAGCACACAGGTTTTTGTGCATGTACTACAACTGCAACCTGACCTTGATCATTGTTCTTGTGCTCTTTGGCTAGAACTTAAATAGTTTGTCAAAGATAGCTACGCTACTGGCAGCCGGCCTAGGCCAGAGGGAGCAGCCAACACTCTGGGTGGTGGTGCTGTCGATTGCAGTGCAGAGTTTTGCTTATCACAACTGTGAGGGTTTTGCTGACCTGCAAATACTTTGGAGATAAGACGCCCTTTTACTTGAGAAGAATTTGCTATGATGCAAGCAATCACTATGGGTGGACACTGCTGAAGCTCTGCAAACTCTGCAGGAAAGCTCATTAGCAAGGTGCTGCAGTAAATCACAAGCTAAATTAGTAGTTTGCCAGTCCAATTATGTGCAAAATGCATCTTCTGTAGTCTGCCTTTTGGCAAACTGTAATTACCCAGGTGTTGGCACATAACGCATTAATGATCCTCTTCAGCTCCATAGCAATGCATGCACTCTGATCACATATAATACCTGTATATACCTAGAAAAAGAGGCGAGACATTCCAGCTCAGTTTGGTCCTGGTCTTCCTCTTTCATTCTTCTCCATTCTTCCATTCTTACAATAAATAGTAAAGTTTAGCTATATAATGAAACATATACTCATTAGTGTGTATCAGACATGGTGAATTAACTCTTTATGTACTCACAGCATGGTGGAAAAACAGTGCACTGCAGGTTTACAAGCGGCAAAACCACTGACACAAGATGGACTGTAAGTCACCCTGCAGGCATTTCATTATCAAAACGCTTTGCTAATCCACTGTCATAGTAACACATTTTTCTATTTAATAAAATAAATAGTTATGCAACTTTTTAAAAGTAAACTTGCACATTCATTTATTATTTATTTTTTTTATTTAAGTTTGTGAATTTTTTAACAAAGTTAAGATGAGTAAAACTCACATATGACTAAAATGGGTAACAAGAGATTTAGCTATCTGAAAAGGGGCTACAAGTCTTTGTTCTGGGTGGGAATGCATGACCATGGGGTGTAGTAAAACTGGGTCTATCTTTTTGCATCAGTGACAGCTCACGTAAGGGACCAACTCCAGTGACTCAGCCTTGGAATTGGTGGTGTAGTGATGTCCCGTGACTTCTTTGACGTGGTCTCATGTGGTGTGTTATGAATCCCCTTTTTTAAAAAGGCCTTTGGCCTTCTGCTTTTACTTGTCATATTGACGCCAGCTGCCACTTGAATCTTGAAAAACAGTCTGACTTCTTTTCCCTCTGCCCCAGACATATTACTCACTGCTGAGGAGCCACCCTCATTTAGCTATGCAATATTTACTGCATGGTCCTCATTAATGCTTCCACAGGAACAAACATATTTTTTAAAAAAAAGGAGTTGAAATGATGATGAAAACAACTCTCTGTAGCGCCAAGAAATATTGGCTGTCTGATCTACTGGCAAGGACATGCTTTTTATGTCAGACACTAGACGCATTTCGGGTCTGAAGGTCTTGTCTAAATGCATAATAGATTCCTTTTAATGGAAATAGAAATTTGCTCCACGTTCTATATTTCCTCAGTGAGTCATACAACTTTTCTGTCTCTAGAATTTACAATTAATGCATATTGTAAGTTGCTGGAGCTGTGAAATATAATGCAGTCAACATGAGTCTAATAATTCATACAGCGTCTTTTACTCTGTCAAATTGCCTGAACTTTCTTTTCAGAGACTGATATAAAATTCACCCCTGAGATTTCATTATAGGAGTAGTTAAACATTTTAGAGACTAATTTTTATTCACTGTTCTTGTGAGAATTGGTAAGGAGGATTAAGCTCACTGCAATGTGGGTGTGATCGGAAGACTGGAGGTTAGATTAACCATGGCTGAAAGCACAAAAACATCTTATCAGAAATTATCTATATCCAATATAAACAAAAAGTCTCACAAGCATATACTGTATCTTAGTTTCAATACGTGTGTGAAAACTCTTTTCCTAATTTTCCGCTATTTACTGGACTTTCACAGTACAGTCAAACTGGTAAACCATTCCATGTCAAAGTTATGTTTTCTACAAGAATCTGGTACAAGACTATATGTAGAAGATTGCATAATCCAACATCTCAGTTGTATCAACACACCTGGGAGTTGGAGGTGATGACTTGGTTCTGAACATGTTGCAACCCTTTGAGCGTTTGTGCTTCATATGAAAAGTGTTAAAAACGCATAGAAAACTGCAATTTTCTTTATCATCTTCTGAGTTTATTTTGTGTGTACTTTTAGGAGGTTGGCACAAGCTAAATGGAGAACCGCAGAATTTCTGAGAATAGTGTTGCACAACATGGCTCACATGAGAAACAAAGGAGCCAGATTGATATGTACTGCACTGACTGTCTTATTCTGCGTGTGCATCATCATGATCTCTACCATCACCATATTTTACTACATAACTTTTAGGACTCAGGCTGAAACTCAAAAGTGAAGTCTGAACTCTGCATGGCGCTGGATATATTGACCAACCACCTTGATGACAATTTGCACGGGGGTGTAAGCAATGACATTTTACATGGACAATCTTATTTGTGTACACAAATGGCAAGGAATCCTGATTATGATGGTTTAATTCTGTTTTTATAAAAACAGTAATGCAGTTTTTCTCTTATCCTTCCATCATTATGTACGCTATGGTAGGCTAACTCCATCTTTGCAACAGGACCCATTGAGCTTTACAGCAGTGTGGTGGCATGTTGGTGAGTTTCCAAACTGTGATTTTCTTTTCCTTTTTTAATCTTCTGCTGCTTACCCAGATGAGTCCAGATTTAATTAAATATTCAGCACAGTTTTTAAACAAGTCCTCATACATTATAGCTGTTAGCTGCTGCTCATCAGTGACTGAATCCTGGTTGCAATCTCTGTTGTGTCGGCGCGTCCATCTTTCATCTCTGCTGGCTGGCACTCATGCTGTGGTGCAGTTTTCAGACTGTGCATTACATTGCTATTACTAAATTAAAATTGAAGCAATATCGACTTTACCTTTTTCTTAACTTTGTTGCTGCAGCCATAAGATTTATCTTTGTCTGCAGGGATTTATTGTAAATGTACAGGCAATCTGTTTAGTGATTTTATGTTGCATATGCCATTGCTTTTTAGAGTAAACAAGTGTACTATGGATTGTTTTTTTTTTGTTGTTGTTTTGGTTTCAATAACGGCAAACCACTTTAGGAAGCATGCCAAATATGACAATGACAAATATTTGTACATGTTTAATTAATGGACACCTTGTTAAGGTTAGATTTTTCTCTTTTGATATGATTTATTCTTGAGATTTTCTTGGCATCTCTTCCAGGTTGAAAAGCATGTATGATGAAGGGCTTGTAATGACTTATGCAGGGACAGCCAAGATGGAAGATCCTGGGAGGAAAATGAATGAGCTGTGAGATGCCAAGTTGATGGTAAAAAAGTAGTGGTTAATTTAAAAATAAAGTAGGAGGAGCTGTATGATCTATTTGATGAAGCATTTAAGACTAAGATTGCATGATTGTTCAACATGGAGTAAAGGGACTGATCAGTGGTGACTTTTAGTCATTTGACTTTTAGCAGAATTGCTGCATTTGTATTGAATTGTACTCAATCAGGGCATCCATGATCGCCAACTGACTGTTGGAGCAATAAAGGCAGGAAAAAAGACCAAAAAAAACAAAAACAAACCAAAAAACAAAGGACAAAAAGTGGGCAAATTAATGGATGCCACCAGAAGAGAGGCAAGCTCCAGCTCTTACTCTGATTAAACAGCAGGGCCATGAAAGGGGAGGAAGCCATTAGGGATAGATGATATTGGCTTTGTTGTGATCTGTGCTTCTGTTTTTAAAGAAACATAACAACAGGATGAAATTTTTGGTCTCTTGACCCTTAAAAAAGAAATATTTGTCAGCTGAGGGAAAGAAGAGTAGCTCTGCACAAAGAGTAGCTGTGAATAAAGTTACTCACAAAATGGCTCTGAGCAAAAATATATAAATAAATAAAACATGGTGTGCACAATTGCTCCACTACTGGTGACTGAGGACAAAGAGTTGTAAAAACTACACTGAAATCTCTTTCATAGTCTCATGGTTCACACAATCGCTTTTAGATGACACGCAGTCACTAGCTGGATTTACAAAGAGGAGTTTATAAATATGAAATGTGTGAAAGTTAAGGGTTGAATGTGGGCAGAAAGTGTGAAGTTCTGTTTTTTTTTCAGGAAAAACTGCTACTGTTTTATTATAGAGACAAAGGATCACATTAAAATACCAGCCTGTGTGTAGAATTGGATGGGAACGGGCATAAATTGCTCCAACTCACAGAACTGCCATGTGCTGCAGTGAGCCTGCTGATAAGTGATCTTCTCCCACAGGTCTTCTGTTGCTGTGCTGCTTTTTCACTGCAGAGATCTCCAACTGGTGCTCGAGGGCTACTGTTCTGCAGGTTGTTGGAGCTCCCCTGCTTTGGGACGCCTGATTGAAATGAAATAGAAAACCAGCAGCCTAATTTTTGCACAATGACCTGTTAGTGTGAATTTGTTTGTTCAACGAATTTGTTTGTTGAACGTTTGTTCAACGTTGTTCAACGAAATGACATGACAAGAAATGACACAATCTTTATACTATATATAACCTTTGTCTAAATTTAAAATGACAAATCAGTAAAAAAAAAAAAAAAGAGCTGCAAATTTCTTCACCTGGTTTTAGTAGACTGGAATGCGATCCCACAGGCTTTCACAAGACAAACATGCAAACATCCAGTTGTTGCAGTGCTGTTCTGGAATTCAGTTTTCAACTATTTTTAGTAATTTTCCCACCAATGAGCACCATTATGCTTTTTCATAAGCCTTACGAAATATCACAAAATGCAAAGTGTTTGCAGTGGACGTGATGCTGAAATTCAATTTTCAAATCATCTAATCTTTATTTGTATTGCGCCATTTCACGATAGTGTCGTCTCAGGACACTGAGACTTTGATTCTAATCGGATTTTTGGAAATTAGTCAATCTGGAAACTGACATAAAATAACACACAGTTTACTGGAAGAACAGCTGGTGCTGATTCAGGACCTTGCCTTGTCTAAATGCAGCCTGAAGAGACTCTGTGTTGTGGCCACCTTAGGTTGCAGTCACGCATGATACAGGAGTAATTAGAGTATTTAGCTCCACACATAAAGCTGAATGTTGTGATTCCTCAGAATGTCATCATTAACATATGTTCAAACATGACCAGCTGGCAGCACATAAGTAATCATTTATTCAGCACTAATGTGACGCAGTTGGAAAGCTGCTACTTTGAATGATTTTGATGCCTATTGTAAAGTGCATTGCCATGCCCCCACTCGCTTGATTTAGAAACTAACTGCCCTGGGTGCTTGCCATCTGGCCCCTCCCTGTGGATACCAGCAAATTTCAAGCCAAAGGTGGAGCTCAAGGGTTCCTGCTACCAACCTGAGTGTGGTGATCAATTTTTCATTGTGCGCCCTGCAGCCTCATCAGGCTGGGGGGAAAAGACACACTGGTTTCTGAGTGCAGTGTAATCTCCCCACGACAGTGTTTGACATATATGCAGCTGGGGAAAGATTGAGATTTGCACATTGATCCATACTCTGGCCCTCTCCACAGGCACTCTCATTTGAATAAAGAGCTAAGAGGGAAGGGTGTTTTTCTTGAGTGGCACAAGACCATCAAAAGAGTCAGTGTCTTTAAAAAAATTAAATGAGGGTCGTGATCCGCAAGGGACAAATGTAGGAGAATGAGGAGCTGATGGGAATAACTAATGAGCTAGAAGGTGAAAGGCAGATTGCGAGGGTGGAAATAGGAAGTAATCAAGAGCTAACTGGAGGGAAAATATGTCTTTTAATTTTAATTGAATGGCATGCTGATAATGTCTTTTTTCAAAAAGAGATGGACTATTAAAAGTAAGACATATGGTATCAATAATGCTGTATCATTAAGATAATTTATTTACAGCAAAACCTATAGTTGTAAATGAAACCGGCCCCAAGTTGATACTATTAGCTAAGTAATCTGGTCTAAATGCAACTACTCCTCTCTTTTGACAATATGAGGTTTAATTATTAAGGTTGAGTGGTGTGTGTGTGTGTTTGAGGAAAAACTTTTTATTAATTTTACATAAAGCTCTTTTCGATGCATGGAGCATGTGTATAACAGATGTATTTGATGGAGAAACAGAAGCCAGGTATTATTAGAAAGTGCTTTTTCCTACCACTCATGAATTCACCAGGCACTAAGACAAGCCTCTTATCACTAAAAGGTCATAAACTTGCTCAAGGGGGCCGTTAAGCGTGTCCTCTGGCTCTCTCTCCCACTCCGATCTCACTGCCGTGCCAGCACATTTAGTGCCGGAAAGAAGTCAAAATCATAGGCTCACACTTGTTCCGTCAGCCATGTGGGGAATTGAGCCACATCAGAGGGAAAAAAGGAAAAAAAAGAGTCTGGGTTCAAATCTTGCTAATGAGGACAAAGACTTGATTCACAAAGCAAAAATCTTTAACGACATACAAATGGTCGAAGTGCGTCTAAGGAGAAATGATGAGAAATCGATGTGTAAGAACATTCCAACACTTCACAACCTCTTTTAAATGAGTTACATCCTCTTGTCCAGCATCCTACTCAACCCTTTTTGAACAGGGCAAGCTTGTAAAACTGCAAATCAGGCTCTTTTCCCCCCTCTTCCATTTTGACCCAGAGGGAACACGGTGATTAATTACATCTTCATCTGTTGTCTTCCATCTAGCAGAGTTACTTATGTCCCCAGGATAAATGACTGCTCAAACTTCTACCATTCTATCTGCCGTTAGGTCATTTTGCCATTCAAAGTGTTATAATTGGATGATAAATGGGTCACACTTAGCAATAACTTTAGTGGTTTTCATGTTAACATGTACATCTGTAGTACATATCCGAAAACACACTGGAAGGGAAGCTTTCACGTTCTGAATATTCCTGGTTTTACTTCTACAGATAATGTGTTTATGGTTAGAGGTTTATGCGGGAATAGATCAAAATGAAATGTTATAGTATTTCCCAAGTTAAAATGATTCTCAGTAATAGAAAGTAAAAGCAGGATAGGTGTAAAAGAAGTAGATAAACAGTTTAAAACTTGGAACATTAGCTTCATGTTTAGGAGTAAATCTCAGAGTTTGCATGATCTGTCCTCCTGGAACTGCTGGAGAATGACATCTGAAGCTGGTGCTTCGCAATGCAGCAGAAGACTAACGGCGCTCATGAAATGATAAAATTCCTGTCCACATTTGAAGGTAAAACAGCATTCTTGCATTTAAAAACAGACACCCAGACGCATTACAAGGTAATGGTATCAGGATGAGAAGTAGTTTTAATTTACATGCAAATGGAAGTGAAGGACAAAGACAACTGGTCTACCTTTTTAAAATGAGGAAAAACAGTCTTATTGGATGAGGTGCAGAAGTAGCGAGAAAAGGACAATACCCCGAAACCCTAATCGGTTTTGAAATTAAGGTTACTGCCCACTCACCTTGTCCTGTAATTTTCTCTGCTTTCCATTGCCTACCACTCTTTCACACACACCTTTACTTCTCGGTAACTCTTTGAGCTGTCATTTCTTGTTGTGCACATTTTATTGCCTATATATACCCTGCACATCTTATGGATGTGTTTGGAAATCTCTAGAGCTGTTAAGTTACCCCGAGTAAACAACAGCTTTATGTGTATTGAACAGTTTCAGTGTTGATAATTTAGGGACTTCATATGGCAGAAATGGCTGTTTTTGAGTAAAAATGAGATTTATGTACAAGCTAGCTTCCAGGAAGTTGCCCAGAATAGCCAAACCATTTGGCATGATGGGAAAATGGCAACGGCCTACATATACGCTGGAAAAACAGGAACATATTGTTTCTGTTCTCAAAGTTAAAGTAATAAGATAAGTTTGGTTTTTTTTCTGACCGGGAGATTTTAAAATGCTCAAACTTTGTCCACGACCTGCAGTGTGTTTATCTATCGTTACGTTACAGCTGGGGTCTCAACTCCTCAAGCACTACAATCCTGCTGGTTTTTGTGTTTCCTTAGTACAACACACCTAATTGAAAAGAAAAAGTTTTCCAACTTATCTTCTGCACCTGCTTGTTAATGAGCCATTGACTTTGGTTAAGTGTGTTGTAGTGGGGAAATACAGGGTGATAACTTGAGTTGGAGACCCCCGCTTTACAGGATGTTTTGTAGAGATTTTCATTTTTCTGAACTATCCATTCAATCCTTTTTTCAACTGTACTTTCGCAAAAATACATCAATTAAAATGTTTTTCCATCAACTTATTTGTTCCATTGACCAAACCCACCTCACATCTCCACAATGATTGTTGGATCACACGAAAAACAAATATCTGCCCAGATGACATGTTGAGAACAAGTTTAATTGTTTTAATGATTGTTAGATAAATGAAATACTTTATCTTTATCTCTGATTCCAGTACATGTTCCAGTACAGCACAAACTGGGATGACTGATGTGCATCCATATAAGTGGTGCACCGTACCACCGTAGTATACAACAACTTTGCATACTTTTTTTTTTACGGAATTTTTTCTTTCCGTATCCAAGACATGCATGCCTGAATGTGCAGAAAAGTAACCAGCTGTTTATCTAAACTCTTGAACTTTTAATTGCAGATTTTTATAACTGAATAATTTGGCAAAAATCAGTATTTACTTCTAGTACAACATGCAGCTTCATAAAGAGCCAGTATTTTCGTTTTTGATCCAGATCCTTTGGTCCATGGTTTCTGATTTCTGCCTATGCATTTTGAAATCAATGTGATTCTTTTTTCCCCTCTTTCTGGATGAGATGAGAGGACCACATGTAAATAAAGTGACATCAAGTTACTACATTTTAAATTAGTTTCCTTTTTTTTTTTTTTTTTTTTTTTTGTTTTGCTAGAGATGACAGATGTAGGTTCAGGTTTTAGGTTCAGGTTTCCTTATTTATACCCAAGATTTGCAGTATACAAGAGAGAAGACATCCTATCATACACCCATATGCAGTGAAACACATAAATACAATATAAACATGAAGCTTTGAAAGTGCCTGGAGTTATCATCCATTTTTTTTTTTTTTTTTTTTCTTAACAAAAATAAACTATTGCAGCGAGCACAAAACTGTTCTTGTATCTCTTTGTTCTACATTTCTGAACAGAGAATTGTTGGCTGGATGGCAGAAGCTGACACAGGCAGTTTAAAGGATGGGACTAATCCTGGCTAACTCTAGAACCGAGCCACTGGAGCTGCCTCCTGTATAGTGAATCTGGACAGTCACAGTTGAGCCTAATCAGCCTGCTTGTCCACTTCACTATCATGTTTTGAATAATTCTTGTTTTTAACTGTCAGGAACCCACCCCAAGAAATCAGACAAAATGATAAACCAAACTCAATAAAAGCACGATAAAACAAGGACATCTGAGTTTGATTAACATTAAAAGCATTTTAGGGCATTTTTTGTCAACATTTTCAGAGCAAACTGGTATTTAGTTTATGAACTTCATTCTAAATTCCTCTCAGATTGAGACCGTTTTTTTAAACTGTTTTGTCAATTCATGCTGCCCAGCATGAATATAGCATTTCATTGTCAATTTGACCACTCAAAGCACTTTTACACAGCAAGTCACATTTATTCCATCCACACAGCACTTCTTAGGAGTTATCCATGAAGTATTTGTTTTCATAATCACACACTTGATGACCACACAGAATGCCATGTGAGCCTTAGTATGTTGCTACAAGATGCTTCAACATGTAGTCAGAATTGAACCACTGACATTCCAAATGTCTCCAACTCACTTAAATACTGGCAAAACTTTGAAAAGCAATGAACACTTGTAGAAGAATGCTACAAGCTTCTGAATGCTTGGCGCTGTTTGACCTTGCGGTGTCCATCATGAGTGAAATTTTCATTTCATTTAAACGCACAAGATGGAAGTGTGTTCAGGTTGCTCCTGTGTGTTTTGCAGCGTGATGTGATTGAAGTTGTGTTTGACAAACCTTGATTCTATGCTGCTTCAATTTAGAGTATATAGCAATGTAAACACACCCTGCATGCCCTCCTCCCAGCTACAGCAGAACTCTTGTTTGACCGTTGACAGAAGACTACATCCGAACGAGCAGGCCGCTGTAGACGGTCAAATAAACATGTGCGGAAGAAGAGGGAAATGAAAGATAAGATGAGCTGGAGATTGAAGAGAGAGGAGTAATGTTTATGCTTATTTCTTTAAACACCCATTTATTCATGCAGACAAAACAAACTTAAACAGTGGAAAAAAATATTGTACATGGATGGAGGAAATCCTAGAGCCAGACATCTTGTTTGGAGTGCATATGCTGTCCTTCTTTGAGATGCTTCTTATACATTCGTATCTTGAGATGTGGTTTTCTGAGTACAAATGGCGGAAAAAAGTGGATGGAAATCTGAATACTGTTTTACTGTAGGAAAGATGTCGTCTTTGAAATTTATTTTCATTTTTAAAACCTTATGGAGTTTATTTTGTATCTACCAGAGGGAACCTTTGGAATGTTTGCATACATACTATGACTGTTGCAGAGAGAAATTTGATGTGAAGTACCACTTGATTTAATTAACATAAAATAACCAAATAGCCACTCTCCAAATGGTAACACAATCTATTGGCACCTTTTTAAAAGCTCATTTATCAAAATTCCAATGTGTAGGCTTTAGTGACTCAAGCTTCATCTTCCCTTTTCGGTTCTGGGACATTAGAAATGATGTGGTTGTTGAAAGTTTGAACTTGTTGTAGACAAGAGAGACTAAATAAGACAAACTCAGCAGAACGGGAAATGGACCCATGACTTTGTTCTACCAGTCATTATCAAATTCTCTATCAAGTACTACCTCCAAAAAATATCAGGCTCTCAAAGTACCACATTGTGTTGACATTTAAAAAACTGTAGAAAAGACTTAAACCAGGAGTTCCCAAGTCCAGTCCTCGAGATCTACCATGCTGCAACCTTTAGATGCATCCCTCCTCCCACACACCTGAATATGATGAATGGTTAGTTAACAGGGCTGTGCAGAGCTGGACGACATGTGGTTGATGGAATTGAACCATTTGATTGAGGTGTGTTAGATGTGTATAACTTCTAACAGCTGCAGGAGGGTGAATCTCCAAGACTGGACCTGGGCACTGCTGACCTCTGCCCTTTTCCACTAGGCAGACTTGAGTGGTGGGTTAGTTTGTAATGGAAATATTTGAGTGGTTGCAGCTGTTGCTGCATTTAAACTTTGTTCACAACTTATGGGTGAAAACTCAGGATTTTTTTAAATGCATTGAGCTGTAAAAACACAAATAAACAAATGTCCTGTGAAAACGATCTGATCAGGTTGATCAGATCTCTGAAGCATAATTTGGTTCTATGCAATTACATTCTACCAAAAAATAAATAATTTTGTTATTTAATAGGCAGTTAGTTTATTCACATCAGCCAGTGCTGTGTGAAAGAAATGTTGTCAAATGCAGCAGTACACAAGGGTAAATTGGTTGGTTCTGTATGTGAAGACAAAGGCTTTGTAGTTGTGAAGTCTGAATACACAGACTGGCTGGAATTAATCCCCATTCAGAAAATATAAACTAGACAAAGCATTTAACTAGCAAAACAACATGACTGCTTGTTATAATATAAGAATGTTCAGAAATGTTGTTATCCACAACCCAACATGGTCTGAATAGGGAGCTTTTGGCCTTGCTTGGCTTGAAATGTTGTGTGTGTGTGTGTGTGTGTGTGTGTGTGTGTGTGTGTGTGTGTGTGTGTGTGTGTGTGTGTGTGTGTGTG
>JBAMHX010000022.1:3438857-3464685 GCA_037177515.1 Pseudomugil tenellus
GTGTGTGTGTGTGTGTGTGTGTGTGTGTGTGTGTGTGTGTGTGTGTGTGTGTGTGTGTGTGTGTGTGAGTGTGTGAGCTCAAAGCTGGTGTGCGACTGTGGAGTCCCAATATGGAAAGCAGGAATTGGCCCAGAAACGGCGCTATGCTCACTTTGCTGCTCTGTCTGCAGTCTGTTTGCTAAGCTAAGCAGCTGAGCATTTACATCTATCATGTTATTCTTATATGAAGTAAGACGGTTTCAAGTGAATGAATTAGAAAAGAAATGTAGTAGCTAAAAGGATTTAACAAATGATCAAAAATAAAAGCAGAACTAGTTATAGTCAGAACATTACTTTCAAGGAGTTGTAGCTACAATGGTAGCAAACATGAGTTCTATGTAAAGTAAATACATTTTTTAAAATGTTGTTCATTGTTGCCCAGTAAATTTCCTGAATAGCTCTTGTCATTCCAGTACTTGCACTGGAGCAGGCAATGAGAAAACCATCAAGAGAAAAGGAATCTTTGTAATTTTCCAACCTTATTCAGCAAAATTTCAAAGCTTCACTAAAAGCTTATATATTTATTTTTATCCTCCTGTTAATTCATCACACGGAGCAAATAACAAACTGAAAGAAAACATTGCTTTTCTTTGAACATGTCAGGAACCTAGAAAAGATTTGGAAACTAAAACATTGAAGGAAAGAAACGATATTCGCTCCATATAGACCTACCCCATAGTGTTGAAGTTGGTCTCATTTGTCTATGCTCCAAGGAGAAATCCAGAACTGTAGACAAACATACCGTAGCTATAGTATCTGGGGAGGCGAGGCAAGTGTCCAAGCTTTGATATAGCTCGTTGCCTGCCTTAGTGTGTCTGTGAATATTGAATCAATGAAGCGGCATAGCACAGAAAAACCAATATGTAATTTCCCCCCAGACACTCCGTGGGCCTTCGCCTCTTTGCACCCGGGAGAATGCAGTGTTCATGTAATAGCAGTCATTCAATTGAAAAGCACAAGTGTAGCAGCCATGCTGCTTTCTTAAGGAAACTCTATGATGCTTTAAAGTGTTTGCTTTGTTGCCAAAGACACTTTCTGTATAGTAACAGGGAGAATATTGCAGCGCTTGACATGAAGTTCGAGGTGGAACAGAAGGAAGGTGTGCGGTAAACAATATTGATGCTTAATTCTAGCTAAATATTCATAACTCCACACAAAACTCAGAGGCTGGGTCACATGGGGCTAAAGACCACATGTGATGGTTTTGTGAAAACAGCAGGAAATTAGAATAAGAGACAATGAAGCGAAGCTTCAAAGCGTCCGGATCAGCTGCATCCAAACTGCAGGTGCAGCAATCTAAAATAGAGCTGCAGATTTATGTAAGACTGTGTGTAACTGTCTGGCAAAGCATGAAAAAAATACTGAATGACAGACACGCGCTGCCAAAGATTCAGAGCAGTCACAATTTTAAATAACAATGAATATGTAGGGCACACAAAAAGCAACTAATACTGCATGAATTTAAATATAACCCAGCAGTTTTCTAGTGTTTTCCAGTTAGTTGCAGGTGTTTGTGAATTCTTTTTTTATTGAAATAGAAAATATTTAGAAAAAAAAACATGTTAGAGGTTTTGCATTGACCAGTCTCTGTTGTGAGAAACGATTACTTTAAGTTACCCATTAATGATCTGCATTTTAATAAGTGTTGAAATAGGTTTTATTTGTGAGATTGTTACATTGTACTTGTCATTGTGTTTTTTATGTACTGTATTCAATTGTGGCATTTTAGTTTATTGCATATTTGCTTGCACAGTGACAATGAAGCTTCATGTGTAGCTTTGATTGGAACAGAATCAATTAAACTGAATCTTTTTAATAAATGGAGTATTTGATCCAGAAAATGTAGAAGCCAGTTGTTTTCACTTGGACCTGAAAATGTAATTGTACTGGAAAATTGTGTCAAATGTTTCATTTACTTTAAAAATGGTTAAACTATTATGTTTTCACTTTTGTTTGGCTTCCCTTGTATGAGAGCAACGAATTGTGTGGTGACATGTCAGTCTTTAGGTCTACAGGTTGAATTAATTTATGCATTTGGAGCGTGAACACATTGTTTTAAATTAGACTTGTCTTGTTTGAAAGTGTGTTGAATAGATTTTCCTTTTTAGAGCAGAAGGTTTCGACTCACACAGGTCTGCATATTGTCATTGGCAAAAAAAAAATGTGTAATAACCCTTTTGATTTAACAGCAATTATAGTATTATGCCAAAATGTCTAATTTTAAATAGAAAAATAGCTAAGTATTCAAAATGATCCACCACAGTCGGATGTTAATTCCTTACTTTTTTCACAGGGGTGTGATGCATGTTGCTGATCATTAGATGAACAATTTCTGATTCTGCATTATTTAAGTAGTGATGTGGACCTGTTTACCTGTTTGTAGAATGTCCTTTAATGCAGAGTTCAACCCTGCACGGGTGTTGCAAATGAGCTTGTTCACCTTCATTCTAACAACATATTGCTGAGATTCAAATGATACCTATAGTCAAGTCTTTGCTGTTAGCTTGTTAGGCCTGGCACTTATTTGTAGTGCTCATGGTAGATTGTATTAATCTTTTCAATGGAAATATTCGTCCAACTTTGGAATTTAGTCATTTGTATGTAAATCATGTGAAAGACTGGGCACACCCATTTGATGATAACCTTTAAGTCTCTTAGGCACTTTGCAGAGTTTCTCAGAACAACAATCTTTTAAGTTTGTATTGGCCACAAATAACAAGTTGTCAAAGCAACTGCATGACTAACTAAAACCATTGTGTAGATGGAGTCTTGTGGGAGATTTTGTTTAGTATGGTATCAATTTGATTTAGCAACCAAATAGCAAATAGAATCAGATGTACGTTGTTTTGTTTTTTAATTACAGAACTTTATAATCTGTTTGATTTTTTTTTTTCTGATCATAAAGTATGAACCCAACAAAGCCCACCGTGCTGCATTGATACATTCAGCTTTGCATCATTGTGTGGTAAAAACTTTGCTCAAAATTCTGTTGAACACTGTTAAATTATTCTCCTCTACCCCCTACAGATAAAAGGAAGCACCATAAAGCTTTCTAATTTGGACATATCAAGTAGTAATAAATTATAAATGTCCCCTAAAGGTTGTTGAAGTACTCGCATTAAAAAATTCTTTTTTTCATGGGTGGATATTAAAATGTTATGTTTTCTGACAGAAATCACAATGTTGTACAAATAAATATCATAAAGAAAAGTGGAAAAATCAGCAGCATGTGAAGAAACAAATTCTAATAGGAGCCGTAACTCGTTTTCAATGCTAAACACGAATAATTGTAAGGATTGGGATGCTGTGTCGTTATCTGCACATACTGGTTGCATTCCATGTTTTCAGGCTTTATGTTTTGACTTTGTGGACTCAGTGTGTCCACTTAACGCTGAGCTCATCCCTCTGCCTGAGCAGGAGACCCAGATGATGAAAGATGACCTAGATTGTTTCTGTTGAGTCGAGCACTCTGTATGTGTGTGTTCCTTTTAGAAAACATGGTGGCATGTCTGGGAAACTAAACTAAGCTAGCCTTATTCTCTTCTCATAAGCAAAAGGCACAAACACAGCGATTCTCCACAGACTAGAATTAAAAGTTTCCAATCTCGTATGCGTCCCTTCTTTCGGTGTACACCCTCAAATCTTTAAACAGTAAGCTTTGCCAACCATTCTTGCTAGCTCTGCAACATAGCCTGTATCCATGCAAACTAAGGAAAGCGTTACTCTGCTAATTTTGACTCTCCCTGTAGAGTTCATGCAAATATGGCAGCTGTGAATCTCGAGGTATTATCTCTGCACATCTGACCGCAACAACCATATTTCATCATTTCACATGTTCCCCTTATCACTTGCGACCTGAGGCTTTAGATTTTCACCCTTGCTCTGTTTTTAATCTTTGCAAATTTGACTTTTCGTTTGACTTATCTCTATTGGTGCACGTGAAATGGGGTAATTAAAAATCAGCTAATTAGTGCCAAAAAGAAGGTTAATACATGTAAAAGCAAAGCTATTGCTGTAAACTTCTATGCTATTTACAAACATGAAATGGGGACTCTGTGCTAACGAGGAGTTAATGAGGACTATTATAGTAATCAGAGCACACAGTTGATGCTAATGCTCAGTCACCAGGAAAACAGTCTGTATCACTACTTCACAGTGTGACTTCTGATATCTGAAGCAGCGATGCCATATTTAACCCATCCCAAGTTGAAGAGATGCTGCCTTTGATGACTGCAGATCTCTAATTCATGACTGAAGCTCTAGCGTGTCTCTCCTGCCCTGTCTCTCCAGAAACTAAAGGCTGCATCATGGTCTAAGAAAGTGACCTTCAACACAAAACATGTCTCTGAGACTTTCTCAGCCAGTTGACTCTCTGTTCCACACCATCCACATCTGCAGGCATAATTAAAAAAAAAAAGTCTTCTGCTGACCAGCACGCAAGTCTAATTGATCTCAGGCAGGAAGCAGAAAGGGAAGACACACTCACACACATGGGCTTACACAGCTTGTGTTGTGGCCAAGTGTACAGGCAAATGTGACAGTGATAATGTACAGCATGCCTGCATGCACAAACACTCATTTGCATAAACAAGCTCACCCGTGTACAGTATAAGGTCAAAATTTGAGGGAAAATGTATTTCTTTATTTTAAATTAGAAATGAATCAATTTAAATCCAGTTTGACAAGATAAAAACTGATAATTTGCATATTTAGTGTTTTTTAGTTTTGAGAAATGTTTTTATCATTATGCTAATTATATACAACTTCTCTGGAACAATCCTTCATTTTCTCACAACCTAAACTAAAACCATTGGTGTATTTTACAGAAAGGAGGGTTGGGAGAAACCTAAGCAATAAAGAAAAATATTTACAGTAGGAAAAGCAGATCAGCTTGGGCAAAACCATGAATGCTCTCAGACAATTTAGTCATTAATTTCAAAACCAGAGAAAAATCATCTCTACCAGTGCTTTGGTTTGGCAAGGTAAATAATACCTGTTGATACTGAAGCAGAAGGAAGCAGCACAACATGTGGATCCTTTTTAAGAATATAAAGAAAACCTGGGGGAAAAAATCATTTTAATTAAGGTACATTTTAAGACCAAATATCTTCCAGGAGGTAGATGCATTACATGTTGTTGGAACAACATGATGATAAATTGAATATCAGACTGCAGAATGCTTCAACAGGAACAGCTGCCATAAATCTATTTCAATCAACAGGAAAAAAAAAAACTTTCAGGAGTATTTTAATCACATAACAGCTTGCAGGTGACAGCAGGAGCACAATAGGAGACCTAAATTGAATGTGTAAAAGGGAAATAGGCCAGTTTTCCATGAAAACGCGTAATTGGTACGTTCGAAAAAGGCAGCCTGTGCACTCTTACTTCGGAGAATTAGGTAGGATTTCTAACACGAAGCTCAGGTAATTGCTTTTATGAGGGGTGAATTCATCCTCTTATCTTTTCACTTTTTTTTACTTTGTCTCCATTTCATCATTCAGAAGACATCTTTGTTATTCTTTTAAGTCATTAGGTTGTTTTTTTTTCTGTTCAAGGTCTTTTTAGAATGACACCAGAACAGTTATGAGTCATAGCAGTTTGTTCACTTGCTATCTGACCATCATGTGATGTGATAACATGGACTCTGTGCATTTGAGAAAATAATGAAAAATGTAATCCACCAATTCATGTGCAATTATATAAAACTAAATAAATACAGGAAAAAAATCTTACAAATAAAACAAGCTGGAGAAAAGAAAACAAACACTCAGGGATCAGACAAAGCAAATCATTTCCACCCACTTTCATTTAATAAACATAAGACCAGAGGTATGCAACTCTGGTCTTTGAGAGCTATCATCCTGCATGGTCTAGTGTTTTCCCACTGCAACCCAACTGACCCAAATCAATGACTCATTAAGATTTAAAGACTAGTTATATCCCTGATTTAAAGACTCGTATATGCCTGAACGAGGAGTGTCGATAATATGATTTCATCACGACTGCGCTGCCAGATATCTTTCATGTTAGTGCGATAATTCCTAACAATTTTCACAACTGGACTTTGATACTCTGTATACCTGCTTAGGTCCACAAGAAGACGACCTGTATCGAGTATCACAGTTATTGGATTTATGGTTTCCCCACCAGGTGGTGCTTTATGCACAAAAAAATCTGATTTTTGGCTGTATCACTGGAAATATTCATCTCATTGACCTCAAATTAAGTGACCTCAGGTAATTGAGGGCGTTCGGAGATATACCCCTAGTCGTCCGACGGAATAGGCCTTGGTTTTGTTTTTTACATTATAGATTTCCTGTCTCCTTTTTGATTGTTAGTAATCCAGCCCGGTTACATCACCACCTTCTACTCTAACCCAATAATATTGTTCTTTCCATCCATAAAAGTAATGTCTCCAAGGTTTTATGACATTGGAGTAGAAAGGCACACCTCTTTATGACACAGGGCGTACTGGTGAAAAGATTTAAGAAGTGTAGCATGTCTTTGAAAATATGATCATAAAAATAATATCCTTACACAGCCGAATTCCCTTAAGGTTACTGCTGCCATTACCACACAAGCAAACCTCACAAAGGCATTATGTTATAAAAGGCTGATAAACAGGATGAGGGGAGTGCCTCTGAAAACATGGGGTGTTTTTCTTTACGCTTCAAGCACATCTTTAAAACTCCAAACCAAAAAGCGCTTATCGAGCACCTCACACATCTTTATCTGGTTAATGCCGTGATTTACAAGAACATTTTCACTTCCTTGTTAGATTTGGAGACACTTTTATGGCATGTTTTTTGAGCTTTTACTGCATTTTTTCTCCAGATGTGACCACGAGACATTTTTTTACTGGCTATAATTCTGGTACGTTTTTGGTTATTTTCCTACAATGCCTGCTGTTTTATCCACCTTCTGCATTTGGGTCACTTTTAAAGTGAACTAAAAGCGATAATTGTAAGGTATGGGAAGTTTATTTGTATAGCACAATGCAACAATACAGTAAATCAAAGAGTTTTACAGGAACAATGACACATTACAAAATAAGCATAATTTAAAATTGGACAAAAGAGAAGAACATTACAAAAAATTAAAAACCTGCTAAAGTTGAAAAATTCAAGCCTAAACAGTGCAGATTGGGACTTAAAAAAGCAGCTGAGAACAGGTGTGTCCAGCCTGTCTCATCTGAGATTTTCTCAGTCTGTTCCAGATTGAGCAGCACGGAAAACCCAGATCAGATGATGTGAAGGGTTTGGTAGGTTCATACTGGGTCATAAGGTCTCTGATGTCCTGAACCACTGAGAGCTTTATAAACCAGAAACAGAATTTTACTGTCCAGTCAGGCAGACATTGTGAAGAGATCAGAACTAGACTGATGTGGTCCACTTTCTCTGTCTTAGTGAAAACTCTAGCCCCAGAGTTCTGGATTAGCTGCAGGTGTCTAATTGATTTGTTGTGTGTGTGAGAGAGACATCAAATCAAACTTTGTGTATGAAAAGTGCTGTATAAATAAGCAACTGAAAGTGATTTGCATAATAAACACATAATAGACATGTAGGTTTTAAGCAGATGTGGCAGGATGGAAACTTCCATTTGTTGTATTATCCCCAAACGTGGAGTGTACAGAATATTATGGCTTCACCCCAACCGCGCCGCCGAATATCCTTCGTGTGAGTGTGATAACTCCAACAACTTTTACAACTGGATTTTGTTACCCTGTATACCTGTTAGGTTCCTAAGCAGACGATCTGACTCGATTTTTACGATTTTTGGGATTCAGGGTTTTTCTGTTTGGCTGCACTGCAGTGCAGTTGGTTAGCACTGTGGCCTCACAACAAGAAGGTTGCTGGTTTGAGCCTCAGCTGGGGGATTATCTGAACAGTGGCTTCTGTGGAGTTTGCATGTTCTCCCCGTGTTAGCGTAGGTTCTCTCCGGGTATTCCAGCTTCCTCCAACAGTCCAAAGACGACATGCGCCTTGGGGATAGGATGATTGGAGAATCTAAATTGCCCATAGGAGTGAGTGTGTGCTTGTTGTCTTGTGTACATGTGTTGGCCCTGTAATGGACTGGTGACCTCTCCAGGATGTACCCCGCTTCTCACCCTATGTCAGTTGGGATTGGCTCCAGTTGCCCCGTGACCCCGTTCAGGTATAAGCGCAGATAATGGATGGATGGATGGTTTTCCCACCAGGTAGCGCTTTATGCACAAAAAAAAAAATCAGATTTTTGGCTATATCTCTGGAACTATTTCTCTCATATCAAGCACAAATAAAAGGTCACGACCTCAGGATGAATCCTGTCCTGATACTGGGCTGGTTCAAAATTTTGACGCCAGGTGGAGCTTTGTTACTGAACATGTGCGGCTTTATATTATTGTATTGTGTCTATTTGAGGATTGGAGAATTGGAGGATTGCGGTCGTTTACGGATATACCTCTAGCCATGTGATGGCATAGGACTCGTTCTTGTCTGGTTAGATCTAGTTATCTTTTTATCTTAAGTCTTTTATTTAGGTCTTGTCAACTTATAAAATGAGAATCTTGCCTGATCTCCCCAAAACAAAACCTTTTGGGTTTTCAATTTATCTATTCATCTATATCCCATTTCAGGGAAGCTGGAGCATGTCCAGCAATTAGCAGGCAAGAGGCAGGGTACACTTGGATGTGTTGCCAGTCTATCGCAGGTTCAGCACAGAGTAACAAACAACCACTCACACTCTTAGGAAGGATTAAAAGCAACCAATTAACCTTTCACACATGTCTTTGAATAGTGAGGGAAAGCCCGAGTAACCGGAGAGAATCCATACATCCAGGCTTGTTGCAGAGAGATGGGCTAATCATTTCATTATGGGTATACCATTATCATGCCGCAGTCTAAAAAACAGGCACAGGGCTCAAGATGTTAGTTTGAAAGTGACATACAAGATATGACACTATTTATTCAATATGTCAAAAAGTTGATGAAAAGCTAAGTTGACTGCAATTCAATAGTTCATTGAGGCACCTTTTGCAGCAACAACTTGGACAGATTTTTTTAAGTCACAAAGGTCATACTTCTCCTTCATCAACACAAACAGAAAAAAAAGTGACAAAAGAAGTGTCTGTTGTGGGAGTAAATTAAAACAAAACATTAAAAAACACTCATAAGGTAAGGAGGAAAAAAAATAAATTTATATTATCTATGTAGTATCGATTAATGCATAGCTATATCCCTAAACGCAGTGTCTCATTATGATTTAATCACGACCACAGCAGCATCCGCCGTTTCCATATATGATTCGTGTGAACGTGATAACTCCAACAATTTTTACAATTGGATTTTGATACTCTGTATACCTGTCCACGTCCCCAAGGGGATGACCTAGGTCGAATTTGATGATTATGGGATTTAAAGTTTCCCCACCAGTGAAATGACCTCCTGGTCCCCCTGGTCATCACCTCAGGATGCATCCTGTCCTGACGTCATACCTGGCTGGTTCAAAGATGCAAAGTGTCTTTATTGATGTCTTGTCTTGAATGATGTCCAGCAGAGCAACCTCATTTTCTGTTATAAATCAGTGCGAGGAATTCCCTACTTGGTGCTTTGATTTTGTTTATGATTATTGCTAAATATTAATTCTCTAAAAGTATGTGGGAGTGGTTTATTAGTGACAGAGTGCAGCTTTCTACAGGACCCTGGGGCACTTTTAGTTCTGCTATTTTATAGGTACATTAGTTTTTCATGCAGTACTCGCATGCATTGCAGATACATCTTTTATTTTTTCCATTTACAGATGGTGTTAACTGGAGAGTCTTCTAACGTTGTTCTAAATTAAATCAGTTAATCAGCAATCTGCTTTGTGATGACAAGCTTGTTAATTTACTGCCAATAACAACACAGGTTTCACAAGTGTGCACCTATGTGGTATTAGTGGTCAGCATTTCCATAATCTTAAGGCTTTTGTGTGTGCACACATATGTCAGAGCGTTGCAGAGTGAGGAGAGCCTCTCCAGAGAGCTGCAGACTGGGGATCAAAGCCATGCAAATGAAATCGGTACGCTGTGTTTTGTATTGATTTGGACTCTCACTGAGGAAGAGGTGTGTGTGTGTTTAATAAGCCGTGTCCCTCCTTCCCTCTCTTTAATACAACACTGAGATGTGTGGTAAGGCCTGCTCATCATTTCAGATGCTCTTACAACAGAGTCCAATATAACGTTAATGATGTTTAAAGGTCATGCAAGCTAAAGCAAGCAGGGTCTCCAGAGACAGAACAAAGCCCACCACTGAAACGCTGTGTTCTTTCAGCATGCAGTCTCTCTAAATATCCTCACCAGACCATCAGCGTGGTGGGAGAAAATCCTGAGCATTGACAGTTTGTTTTCCCCTCTGTGGTTTGAGTACTATTCTAAGTAAATAAAATGCAAATAAAACCTTCCCCAAAAGTCAAAACCAAACTAAATGAATGGCAATTTTGGCAAATTGTGTTTATGTGTGATGTTAGTGCTCCCTGGCTCTTCTTTGGTCCTGTTCAGTCACTGCATATCTAAAAAGTGCCCCCAAGTGATTCAATACATTTTTTTGGTTTTTATATTAATTCCGGTGCTTTTGATGTGTCGTCCCCCCCACCTCATCTTATCAACAACTGAATTTGTGGACGAGAAGTGGAACGGAGCCATAACTTTGTACCACAGTTTTTTGGGAGGTTAAAATGAGCAGGCGTTATGATTAGTTTTGACAGCATCTGAATGTGTGGGCAGCTGTAGCTTAGGTGAGCAAAGACAGAATATCCGCAGATAGATGAAGGCTTTGGAGACCTTCAACCTCAGGGATTTATCTGCTTTGCAAGCTAAAGATGGAAAACTATTTTATTTCATTTTCATGTTGCTTTTCTGTTCTAAAATTTTAAGTTTCCTCAAAAGTTTTTTTAATGGTACATCAGTTATCACTGTAAAACTGAAGCATAATTCTACCATCAATACCCACCTTCATGACATTTCTTATACTGAGCTCTTTCGCCTCAGCTCAGGATGACTTTTGGTATTTTGATCATTTTGACCTTTCAAAATATAAAAAAACACATTTCAACACAGATTAGTAGCAAAGCAGGGTTATTAAATGTGTTATCAGCACTCACACAGGTTGAGCATATCCAGTGAGGTAGGAAATAACTGTTGATAGGATTTATCTTTATTTTCCTCATTTCCTGCTCTGTCTGACTGGAGGGGGATGAAAGAAGCAGGCATGACGTTACGATCTGGGTAACTGGGATGACAAAGTAGCATCAGGAGGGTGTCTGCTTGTACACAACACATTCCTGTTCTGTAAAAAACAGAACGGGGGGTGAGGGTGGGGGCAGATAAAGGGGACATATGGAAATGCATGGGCACTGCAAACTGGGAATGTTAAGAGAATGCGACGTGGTATTTGAGCAGCTCTGTGTGGGACCCCTGAAGCTACTGAAGTGCAGACTCAAGGTCATATGACTCATGAGTCCTTGTCACTGTGTGTGGGCCACCAGTAAAAGGTTTGTTGCTTTCTAATGGGAAGCAGTTCGTCTTAACAGTTTGGACCTTGTGGTCCCAACTTCTTCTTTATAAAATGGTCCAAGACCAGAAAGTCCAAGACTCGGATCATATTTGTTGTAGCAATCTGATTATTGATTTAACTTGTATTTATTAAGTAAAACATATCCAGTTACTGTTTTAAACAGGTGAAAATTCTGTCAAGTTCCTGACATGATAATATGACATAATCATTGGTTTATTAAATTTAGTGCATTTTTTAGTGCAGTGAAGCTCTCTGTGCTACTTTTATAGCATGAAAAGTTTGAGTGATTAAATAAATGCGTTTTTAAATACGTTTAAATGTTAACCTTCTCATCTTTTTATAAAAGCACGATGTCGATTTTCAATACAGCAAAGCCAAAATGGATCAGCAGCACATTCTAGCAGTTTGGAGTTTATCCTATTTCTATTAAAACTTTTACCCATTTATCTACCTACATGTTTATACTTTGTGTTTACCAACATTGCCCTGTGTTGGACCCACAATGCTTTGTGTTGTTTTCCACTTTCTGTATTTGGTTTACTGAATTAACAAACTGATAACTTTGCTTTACCAACACAAGTAGTTAACTTGTGTTCTTTTAGTCGTGTCGCTACTTGACCTCAGAGGAAGAGGGGCCACTCCAAATAAGAGCCCAACAAGAAGGAAGTTCTGCTCAGCTTATGCATCTAGAACGAGCTGCTCAAACAAAATGGCATCACAAAAAAGATTTAGCTTCTCACAGAGAGTGAAACATGCGTAATACTCAACCCACCGCTCTCAGGTAAGCCTTGATTTAGTGGATTGTACAAAATATTTTCCCTTTTTTAGGGGGGTTAAAACCAGTTTCATCTTTTTTATTCCCCCCTTTTTAGTTTTAAAGCAGAAATAACATGGAAATATTTTTAAAAATTCCCAAACTTTCAAGTTAAAAAAAGTTTTAAAAAAAAAGTTTTACTTCTATCGCAGTAAAATAACTTGTACTTATCTTCTATTCGAAGCTGAAATATATTCACTATAATTAGTGACATTTGGAATTATTGCAGGTAATCAATCTTCCATAACTTCAACAACTCTTACTCCTCTTCTGTTCTGCAGCTCGTATACGCTTTAAAATAAAGGGTGATTGTCCAGTTGTATTTCCTGCAAATTCTACCTCCCACACACAAACTGCAAGACTTGGCCATAGATCATTTGAAATGACCTGCTGTTCAGCATTAGAGCTGCCACAAATTCTCATTTTCTCAGATTAGTCTCTCCACACATTGCAAGTATTTTCAATGTGCCCCAGAGAAAAAGCCTATAAAAGGAGAACAGAACATGTTGTGTTATTGTGTTATTAAATGAAGACCAATGCATGTTTATGTGAAAATTATTATCAAATCCAGAGCAGTCATCCATTTCCGTTACAGCCAACAGGTGAGCTGAACTATAAACAGTGGGCAGGTTGAATAAATATTCAAAATTTGAAGCTGAACTGAGCAATAATTATATGAAATAAAATCTCTGTTTAATGTGAAAACTGGCACTTGCAGGGGAGAACCCACAGAGAAAGTACCCAGTTTCCCTCAGCTCCATGTAAATGCCAACTGTTTTTATTTTTACAGCCCCCATCTTTATGATTTTGCTTCTGCTTTGCTGCTTTTCCCAACACCAGAAGGCAGGAACACAAAACAGCAGGAAATAGCTGAACCCAGTGAAGCAAGATGGAGCAATGAAAATGAGTAAGGTCACTTTCAATAGCTTTAACATTAGCATTTAACATAGCATTTAGTAATTACTTAAACAGATTGAGACTCTACTTAAAGCAACAAAGATTAATATTTTTGTCTTGAGATAAATTCTATGCTCCATGCTGTCTGAAATGATTTACACGATAAAAGGAGTGTACCAATACGTCCACAAGGACTACTGGTCATTTTGGTCTCAAACTAAAGCTGAGACACGAGATTACGACATAAGTGTCAGAATAACGATAAGTGTTATGATGTCAGAGTAAATTCACCTATAGCATGGTAGATTTTACCTCTATCTAAAAAAGAAACGCGCAAAAAAAAAACCTTAGAGTCCTCTGAAAACACTTTACAATAATGTCCAAAATAATATACTAACTAATGCATAAGCAAAGATTAAATGATGCAGAAACTATCATGAGCCAAAATATAAACATCAACTCGCTGTTTGTTTATACATTCATCAATGTTTGGACAAATTTGCCTGCTCAGACAGATACATTATTTAGTTACATGCATTTTTTTCTGGAAAACACTCAAAGAATGTCATGTTTGTAGCTGTTCACTATTCACACATAAATTCATGCTCTGAGTGGGTGGTTTGTCTCTTGGGTCCATGGCCCCCAGGTGCACATTGGATCTTTTCAAGGGCCTGGTTGCATTTGTACAATAGCAGTCATTACTGATTATTATTCATTCATGATATTTGTCATCCATATTCACAGACATTCTTTGTCCAGTGGGCTTAATAATAGTATTTGTTTCTCTTATGCTGCAGATGATCGCTTCTTTGTGTAGGTTCTGTCGATGATTGTCATCTTTATTTATTTATTTATTTTTTGCAGATAGATAAATTTCTCCAGCTTCCTCTATGTTTTTTCTGTCGTGATTTAACGGTTAATGAAGTTGCTTTCTATTTGGTGAACCTTTATCTCTCTTTTTCTTTCTTTGCTACTCTCCTTTTTGCTTCCTGTTCACACTCACTTTCATTTTGGTGCCATTTCAAGTCCAGCATTAAAATGTAAATTTGGTATAAGCAAATTTGAAAATGTATTAATAATACTTCATAATAGGCTACTTAGGTACCACTAGAAGCCATACAGCTCAACAGCTCGCACAGCAAATCTGTTCAGGACAGCACAGCAGCCACACCGTCAGGCTGTTTCCTGTGATGCTAGAGGAAACCAAAAAGAGGACAAGGGTCTCAGTGCTTCTTTTTATTTTCGCATTGGATGAAATGCATGCTCAATTAGTGGAATATTAAATATGCAGCAGATACATACTGTATATATTCTTGTGTTACGATTGAATGAATGAAAGTTTTTGTTACACAACAACCTTGCACTGTAATGAGTAGAACTATGAAATCAATTGGCCTGTGTAGCAGAAAGGGTGTAGGTGGAAGCAAAAGCTTATACTATTGCTGCAGAGGTTTTTTTTTCCAAATACTTTGAGAATTCATCCACTCTCTCCCTCACCTCATTTGTACTGACACCAAGTAAAAGTTCATTGGAGCTATTTTTATTTATTTATTTACTTGTGGAGCTATTTTTATTTATTTATTTACTTGTTTATTTAATTTTGCTGTGGGTGGACTGTAATAAACTGAGATGTGGGATAAGAGAGATGCTGTAGTGAGCAATGCAGCCACAGCTGGTGACAGACAGGAAATGATTTATGTTTGTATGGAAGAATCATGACAATCTGTTCTATCGGCAATCACATTTGGAAGATTGCTAGGAAATGGAAATATTAACGGTGGCTTCTATAATGTATGTAAATACTTTAATGACATTATCCTGATAACCATAATCAGTATGAAAATATGATTGTTAGGTTGCCTGCCTGGAGTGTCTGTCTGGAGAGGCTAATATACACTCCACTCTATCAGATGTTTTTTTTTTAAAAAAAAAAAAAAAAACTGTTCACAAAAATTGTACATCGGATTGCACAGCTGTCCTCTGTCGCACCAGTAAATTGATGCTAATGCAATTAGCTGTGTTGCCTTCATCTCAACTGTATTCCAACCCAAAGTGAGGGGAGGTGTAGCTGTGTGTGTGTCTGTGTGCGAGGAAAGAGGACGAGGACAGGGAAAAAAATGGACAGACGTCCGGATCTAATTAGGAGAAAGGCATTAGCGGGAAATGGGTTCGAAACGCAGTCAAACTGCCCATATTTCAGAGGCGAGCCATACATTTTCACATGAATATTGCAACAGTGAGACATGTCCTTGCATCGATAATCAAAGTAGTCTGGAGACTAAGAGCTGTGTAAATACCAGCAGGTGAATATATAGTGACACTAAATTACTGATGCCACCTTACCATATATTATAGTGGATTAGCATACCAGTGTGTATTTTTGGCTCATTATGGGCTTTCGTGCCTTACGGCTTAAAACATTATGTAGAATATTCCCAGCCTTAAAAAGAAGCTCAAACACCTGTATGGAAGCTATGGGATGAAAGCCAATCGGCTCAGTACAGAGAGCATAAAGAAGAAGGGTGAAGAGACTTCTTTTTTAGCCTGCAGATCTGTTTGTAGAGCAGTGAAAGGGAAATATGCCATTGGAAGAAAAAAGACTTGTTGAATGTAATAAAGCATTTATTTCCTTACAAAAGTACAGGCTGAAGGTTAGATGTGCAATTGTGCCAAAAGGACAAGTTGAAGAGCAGAAATTCTCATGCAGGTTGTTGAGCCATCCATTTCAGAGGGGACTGGAATTTCATGATGATGTGGTTCAACAGACTGTGACATTTGATAGCTCGGGATGTGGTGGTTTACTTTGCTGGACACTTTAACTTGTTTCTACTAACTCCAGTAATTCACTTAACTGGATCAACCTAATTTCATACCATGAAGTATTCTGGGTCATTAATTGTCCTCAAGTAAACCACTTGAAGCCCAAATTATGTCCTTTATTTCAACACATTAAATTGAATTCATTCGTAATGGTGGTATCAAAAACCAGCAGATGGTAAAGAAATGCCATTTCAGCTGTCAAGCACTTGAAATGCTGGCTCCCTGTGATGCTTAATGCTCAATTTATATCTCAACATATTTGTCTAAATGTGCATCAGTTTTGTTTGCAAGCTCACTCTAAAGGAGTCCTTATCACTCCTGCCACCTTCACATTTGCCTCCTGTTCGGCTAAAATAAACTTAATCCCCCTTACAAGCACTTGCTCACATAACAAAAATACTTACCTCATCGGAGACCATTGCAAAGACACAGGACTGATTTTGTAGTGTGGCATTAATAAAAATAACATCTGCCACCTTCACATACTTCCTTCTCTTTCAGAAAGTGGGGCATCTGTGTTTGGTGATGTCTTTATTTTTGAGTTGCTTGTCTGATTAAAACTGATGGCACTCTGTCAGACACTCCCTCCTCCCTGAACTAGTTTTTAATTAGTTTATGATCAGTTCAGTTATTTATTTCTTTATTAAAGTAGATCACCAGTCATGAAGCGCCCAGCCTTCTTGGAGAAACCTTTTTCAAAGCACAAAGAGAAAAGTAATCCTCACCTGCAGGTTGTGATTAATCCATTATGTCGTGGCTGTGTGCCGTGGACAGTCATGAGCAGGATGCATCACTTCATCTTCACCTGCTATCAAGAGGCGTACTAATCCTGACAACAGGTGCACCGTCTCATTTGCTCTCTGCCATTCATACTTGATATCAGGGCAACTAGCAAGTAAGATAAGCTTATGGCTTTTGTTAAACTATAATAGCTTTGATGTTTTATCACGTGAAGGGGGCCAAATAAATCGTGTGATCTCAGCTGTGTATTGATCAGTAGACATGCTGTGACAACCTACCCATAGCATTGGTCTAATGTGTAGAAGCAACTGTGTGTGCATGTTTGCCACTGCTCGTATCCCCATCTGTGTTCATTTGATAACGGTAATCCACAAGAACACAAACGACGGAGAAGTAACCGTGCTGCTCTGAAACATCAATCTTCACAATATCCCAAAGGGACATGATATTGATCTATTTAATGTGAGCGTTCATCGCTGTGACTCTACAAAAATAAACTGCTGAAATCCACTGGCAACTCCTGCTGTTGAAAACCAGACGAGTAAAATGGGGAAAGGTTCACTAAAATGTGAGATGGAAGATATGTTTATGTGGAAACAATAAGACAGTGAAGGACTCTACTCGTATTGATATAGTCTTAGCAAGGTACAACACAGTCTGCTCTTTAATATGATGAATAAAAAAGGATAAAAAAATACATAAAGGTTCCTTAGAAATGCAGTGAATTATGGGATTTGTGTCTAACATGTCTTGTTATTCAACCTAAACAGAGAATCACTGATTTATTATCATACAGAAGTGTTGCTTGGAGTATTAAACATGCATCCAGTCTTTAGAGAGGCAATATGACTAAGGATAGATTTTTCATTACACCCATAAGGTGGGGATAAAAAATTTCATGCTCAACTAAATCACTTGGCAGGACTTGAAGTTGCACCTTTTGCAGACTAACAAAGGCTCAACAGTTATAACAGAACTACATTTTCCAAACTATTACACACACAAATACAATTATGTTTGAATTTACCAGCATTTAGCATCCCTGCGTGTGTGCTTTTGGGCCTAAAACATTCTAGAGAGGAAGGACAGTCTACTGGAGTTGCTAATCCACCTTGATTCATGTTTCACACATCATCTTTCAGTAATGCTTTTCCTGCTTCCATTATTACTCATAACTCAAGATTAGATCCAAATATTGATTGTATCAATACCAAGGCCAGTAATGGTATCATTCTATACCAGCGGGATGCAATCAATCATTTTCTTGCAGAGGAATTTTGGTAGCAAAACCACAAAGAACATATCAAATTGTAGGTTTTGCTTTTGACTTTATTTTCTCAAACAATTGTGAAACAAAATGACAATAAGTGAGTTCTTTTTACTTTGAGGGATTATTAATTACAACAAAAACTTTAAAATATTTTTAATTAAAACCATTTTAAAATGTTTTTTATTGTGATCACGATAACTAATTAAAAGTAAATCATTTTCAAAATTATTTCAAAATTATTTGAAATATAAAGAAATAAATGAAATCAGTATTGATATCTGTATAGATATCTCTGTTGATAATATATTCTCTAAATTTACTTGATCCTGGATTGATACTAAAATATACAGTATTGCCCAGCTCCTTCCTAGATCAGGAATCACCATCTCTGATCCCAGAGAGGGGGGTGTCCTACAGGTAATATATGCATCCCTGCAGTAGCACTCCTGATTCCATGGAAACTGTCATTAACAGACACTGACAACAAGCAGAAAACTATGTTGTTTTAGGGAAGCAGTCAATACCTGGAGGATACCGGCCTGCAAGGACTAGTTCTGGGGATCCCTGCTTTACATCATGAACTTAAAAAAAAAAAAAAGAAAAGTTGATCATTTCAATGCCCTTCAGGTCATTTAAACTGGCCAACATATATCAGACTTGATAAGTTTCCATCTCACAACTCACACAGGTGCATTTTGGACATGTGAATTTACTCAGACTTTTCATGGTGCAACTTTGCTGCAGCCACTGCAAAAGTTTCACCTTTTTACTATTCATTCAATATGAATAGTCTGTTACACCCATCCAATGTATTACAATCTATACCACAACAATTTTTTTTAAACCATAAGGTGGTTAATCACAAGAAATCAAGAGTTTTCTATAGAAAGTATTTAAAATAGTCTGATTAGGGCGGACAATCATAAAAATACATTAACATGTAAGAAACTGAAATGTTGAGTTTAGCCAGGATTACGTTTTATATGTGAAAGAGGATGATTGACATTAGCACACAATTGTCCTGTATATTTTGTTTTATTTTAAAAAAGAAATTAGACTGTTTACATTGATGATGGGGTTGGATGGGATGGGAGTGAGACTGGAGGTGTAGGTCCAGTAGTTCCTTTCAGGTTGATGGAAATTATAACACTAATTCTCCAACATAAAGGAGAGGAAACAAGATAAACCACAAATACAAGAGACTAACCCGATCAAAGCATTAAGGAACAGATGTCTAAACCTGAGCAGAAAGAGGAACATGAGAATACACTTACTTAAATCCAGTTTGAAACAATAAAACCTTTACCACATAAAAAAGGAAACTAAAGCGGCCATCGTGGCTGATGTTGAGGACTGGACTGATTGGAGTTTGCTTGCAAAAACAATTCCCCAGGTCAGCAAATACTGTGAGTGCAAAAAGTATGACCGATGAAGTTGACTCAGCAGGTGTGTGATTAAAGTGTGTGATTACACACATTCATTGGTTTGATCAGCACTACATTAGCACATGTAAATTGCTACGGCTCATCTTTGAGCGGAGCCTCAAAGTGAATCACACAGTATTTTAATAGGTTTGTGATACTCTATTTCCCAAAAGAATTTTAGATACCAAGAAAAAATGGGATACAAGAATGTTAATGCCAGTTTAACAAAAATAAATGGTATAAAAAAGGCACATTAACCATGACTACATGAGAAATAAACAATAAATAGCTTCAGAGTAGATGTAAGCTTCTGAGCTGGAGGGATGGCAGGTGGGCAAGGCCAAGTCGATATCTGGACACCTGAGGTAGCTGGAGGATAGAAATGGTTAAGATCACCAGTATCAGTACACCAGTTTGAAGGTCATCTAGTGTTTATTTGCACATTAGTTGAACAGGTTTGCCCCTGCGAGTCCAACTACTAATGCTATGTGGGGTTTGGTGGACGTCTGATCCTGATTCCCAGAACCAGCAGCAGGAAAATCTCTGTCCTGACCGGGATAGTAAGAACTGTCCTTGTAAGAACCATACGGTCAGAATGTGCTGCCGTGATCAGAGATATTATGAAGCTGCCAACAACCAGAGCTGTAGAAAGTTATTCTGTGTTTGTTCGGAAGCTGGCGTCTGGTTCACCATCAATACTAAAGTTACAAGTTGATCACTACTCCAGCTTGTACTCACGATTTGAGCCCGACTCTCCACGTTTAGAACCTCAAGGAAGCAGGTACTGCAAAAGTACCCACTCGGTGCGCGATATCTATAGATAATACAAATACAAGCCTGGTAAAGCCGAGTGGAGCCGGTGAGAAAAGGTGATAATGGAAAAGACCTACATGCGATGTTGTCCAGGTGGATAAGTAAACAAACCCATCCAAAGGTTTTACCTTTCTTAAAAAAAAAGCTTCTACTTGGGCCTGTTTTAGACAATCTGGCGTCTAATACTTCCACATTGGATCTAAAATTCAGATGTTTCTGACCACAGGACACCTTTCCCACTTTTCCTCAAGCCATTTGCAATTACTTTGGGTATTTTGTAGATGCGCTGAGTGACTGACTTTCACTGGTATTGCTGAGTCCAGTGACTTCCACAACGAAATGTCTGTTTCTAATGAAGTGCTGCTCCAGGGCCTGAAAACCTCCAGCATTCTGTTTTGCTTCTCCACCTTGGCCCTGGCAAATGGACCTTTTTCCACTGAATTTTTTATATACTGTAAGGGAAGAAACCTCTAAATCACATGCAGAGTTTATGTTCAGAGAATCACAGTGACTAAGCAGCAAAAAGCAAATACAGCTTTATTTGTATTTAAGTGTTTGGGCTTAGTTATCGGTATTTAAATGCCAACTCTCAAATTTATGTGTTTAGTTAATGAAGAAATGTGTTGATTGGCTTTTGGCAGCTGCATACTCTGCAGCCCGGATCAGTCAGTCTCCATGTGTCACAGGTAAAGAGATGCACTGGAAGGATTACCAGACAGACACCCTGGGGGAAGAGACACTGTTTGCATCAGCCTGCCAATAGCTGTAAATAGTCTCGCTCTGCCAGAAAGTCACAGTTGTCTCCTGTTCTACAGACAAATGGGTTCAATAAATAAACGGCTCATACAACATTTAGCCATCACCCCACCATTTTCATTTTTAACCCCAAATCTTACTGTTCAAAAAGCCTGGACCGTAGCTCATGAATCAAATCCCTGCCATCACCAGGAGGTTCAGTACATCTTAGAAATATTAGTTTATTTTTGACCCTCTATTCTTAGTGATGTTTCTAGTTTGTGAAAGCACGAATAACACACGTGAATCTGAAACAAATGATCACATAACTAGTATGAGGTTAGTATAAAATTCTTCTATAGTTTGTAACCAATCTCAAATTACAAAGGCTTCTGCCAAGAGACAATTTTAGGTGTCCCAGTTTGAACCTAAAGCCAGGTTTTCTTATAATTCCACCAATACTTGGCTGTTTTGTTCCATATTACGCAAATGCCCCTCTGAGTTTTTGGTCTTGTTTTCTTGTTCATCTTCTAAGACTTCTGTAATATTGGATCAATTTCTTTTACCACTTAGTTCCCACCATCATGTCAGCTCTAGACGCCGCTGTGGAAAACAAAGTGCTATCAGCGATCCTTTGTGCCATAAATCAAGCTTTCATTTTGCTGGAGATTTCATATCCAGCAGTTAAATTTGCACGGTGAGAGCAAGGCTTATAAGGAATAAATGCATTTAAAACAGATAGATGGATAATTGCATGACAACTGCATTGTAAGTATTTAAAGCTGGGAAAATGTTTTATCTAATGAGAACTGTTTTTTTTTTTAACCCAAATGTCAACCAGAACAGTTGATTAATGCTTCCAGAAAATATGATTTCACTTAAATGAAGCTAATAATGTGGTAAATGCAGTGTGTGATAGTGTAAACATGGATAAGAATATGGTGTGTCATTACCAATCAGGTAATGACACAGTACTAAAGGTTAAAGACTGCAACATATTAAAATGAATGTCCACTGAAGGCTGGTTAACATTTAAAGCCAAATAAAGCTTTTTATATCAGATCATCTTTGTTGATCACAGCCACATGAGTTGAATCACCGTTATCTTGTGTGTCCTGTCTTCATCTGACATCACAGCGTTTTTGTCAAAAGACAATGACAACAGAAGATTTGGCAGCCTGTTTCCCTTAATGTCATTTCCTCTGCTTTCTGATCTCAACATCTTTATATCAGATGATTTCAGTTCATTTCAGACTCGACGTGCTGTGTCACTTTTTTTAGTGTCTGGGGTGTGTGGCGATTGTGGCAATAAGTAGCTGTTAAATCAGCTATTGTACCAGTGCCGTCTGTAGATCTTCAGATAGACAGGTGCAGCCAGAATATCCCAATCATCCCTGGAAACTCACTTATCTATCTTCTAATTAGGAAAGCAAATACAAATACAGCATTTCTCTCAGACCTGTACTAAGACAGAATTGGTCATCTGTCACATTGTAAAAAGTAGGGAAACAATTCATATCAATAAACCCCTCTTGGCCTGATTCAGATACACTGATATGGTTCTAGCTGGTTGCTCCCATGGATGCTCTGTCTTACTTAGAGCTAGTGGCAGGGGAGTAAAGATTTCTAATAGGTGACACCTCCAGCTAGAAGCTGGTGATAAACAGTGAAAGGTAAAAAGAATAAACTGTTTCAGTAAGTGCTCAAGAATCATCTGTCATGGATAATGATGTAGGGTTTTTTGTTCTTCTTTGGGGGGAGTTTCTATAAAAGCAGGGAGTTTTATACAAGTAAAGACAGAAATCGAGAAGATTTCTTGCAGAACTGGAGTAAAATGTCTCATTAGAAATGTAAAATTATGTTTTTCTGCCTAATAATCTTAGCGATACACAAGAATCCAAGTTTATTTTGACGTGTGTCTTTGTGTGCGTGTGTTTAATTTTACATCTTTATGAATGCAGGGCTGCATTCGTGATAAATGGTTTGTTTTAAAAGCACTGTAAGTAACTTTCAGATTTCAGATGACCTCCTCTGCACAGTGGAACTCTCCTGGAAACTCCTCCAAATGAACCTTTGTGTTTATTTCCACCTCCGTGCTCAGTCGTTGAGGAACAAAAAAGTGATCTTGCTGTGCCTTCTATATACAATGCCGAAGCTTAAGGATCCATTCCCACTAGGGTGTGAAATCCTACTGCAAAATCCCAGCACACCCCCTCATCTAGTGAAGAAGCATTTTGAAAATGTTTTGGTCAGATACATCCAGAAACTCTGGGTAAAATGTAACATCTTAAAAGCAGTTCGTAGAGCATTCAACCGCTGATCTCAGTCGTTTTTCATCCTAACTGGACAGTAGCAGCATCATCACTCGAGTTTGGCTGAGAATAGATGATGGCAAGTCCCAGATATGTGCACCACTTTACAGAGCGGGTCAAAGTCATGTAACATTTAAATCTCACATGTGCCTTCAAGTTAAATTTGAATAATTCTGACAGACATTTAATGTTATGATGACTATAATGAAATATGCATCTCTTTCCTCTTGTTCCTAGAAGGTTTTTCAAAGTTAATGAAGCTTGGTGGGAATATGTGAGCTGGGCCAATGTGTATCATATTGTCTGTGTAGCATCACTGCAATGGATGTGGCATGACTATTTGATTGAAATGCAGTTGTTGTCTTGGAGGCATGCACATATTGAAAGACAAAGTACTGCATTTCAGCTGTTTTTACACATCAGACATGTTTCCCATGAAGCAGTGAGCAAATGTTTATTTTCACTGTGCGTTTACAATATTGTCATGCTATGTTATATTGCTTTTATCAAGCTGTAATCTTTGTAGAAATCGACTGTCTTCAATGATGCTGCAGAGGGGAACAGAATACGATAGAACCTAAAAGCAGCAGAAAGGAAATTTGTTCTAGTCCTTTTATTTCCTGGCCAGCATGCCTCCTGTCATTACTCGTGTCCCCTCCTTGCAGAGAACGCACATTGTAGATACGACACCCAGGCTTGCAGCAGTCACAATAATCTATTTACACATTTGAATAAAGAGGAAAATGACCATCTTAAAAAAGGCATGTTAGCATGCTTCAAAGAAATTGATGGGAGGGGGAAACAATGCAATCACTGACTTGACCAAAACTAGTTTGACAGAGTGAAAAGACAACATTTGGCAACAAGAGTGAAAGGATCAATTGTTAATGATATTAGAATAACGGAAGCTATTTTCAGATTCTTCTGGAAGGTACTCACCCTGAATTACTCAGCTTATCAAAAGTGACAAATGCAGTTTTGTCATGAATGAATAAAGGGCTTTAGGGAAAAATAGAGAGCTTGGATCTTTTCCTGCTGATCGCAATGAGTCATAGCATGAGGTGAGTTTCTGTGATGGGGTTTGGATGATACAGATATGACAAGCTATGGGCAGATGTAGGGAGAAAGGATGTAGAAAATCATTCAACCATCTGACACCCGCCTCTACAGTGCCCACTGAACCTGAATCTGCCTTTTTTGTACTAAAGACGCACAACATTATTTGCGTTAATATCCCATGAAAAGTGCAAAAAGACATTTATATATATTTGACATGAGTCCACGCTGATGACAGCGGCCACATTAGGGTCAGTATTTGTACTGCAGTGTCTCTGATTTGACAAACGGCTCTGCTTTAAAAGTGCCTGCTTTTTTGATGGGCGCTACAAACTATTCGGGATGAAAAACTAGATGCAGTTGCATTAAACCTATTTACTTCTGGAAGTATTTTGGTCACAGATACCCACTGTCCATTTAATGCTTTGACATTTGAAATACTTTTAGTGTACCACTAGATGTCAGTGGGTCTTGCTCAATGGTTTTGTTTTTTTTTATATATAGATTGAGTTTTGTACTTTTTTTGTCTTTTTTTAAAATATTGAGGATATTTTGTAAGTTTGGCATCTGACGAATCACCATAAATATGTCATGATAACTAATTATTTGACAGTGTTATAAATATGAGATATAACTGATCTGGAGGGTTTATGAATCTATTAGCTTTATACATTTCAACTTTAATTAAAGAAAATGTCCATGATCTAATTCGCTTACATTTCAAAAAATGACTTTGCTGTGTTTTTTTTAAAGCTGTGTAAAGATGTGTAATGCAGTGTTAAGTCATACCACAGCTCTGGATTTGATGAACGGAATATTTATAGTGACTATAGTTTCCCAATCAAGTAGGCTGGACAGCAGATTATCTCACAAGCACAGTCTTTCTCTTCCCCCACAGTGAGATGAGTAGTCACCCTCACCCTCCAGCTGATACTGAAACCTTCAAAAAGAGCAGTTAGAGGAAAAAGGAGCACAACATCCAGTAACTCCCAGACAACATAGATCATTTTAAAAGCAACTCAAAACACACAAAAAGAGATCCATGATGACTTTTCAAATTCCCATACATTTTTATGTAAGCAGAATTTCTGACTCAGTTCATAATCTGAACATGAAAGCAAATCAATGATCCAGGGTCACTGTTAAAAGAACCATTAGGAAGACACTTGAAAATTCCCTCTCAGATCCAGATTCAGTTCCAGACTGATTACCCATAATGCACGAGATGCCTGATATATCAAACACTGCAAATAGCTCTGTTATGACAATGAGGTGACACAGACAACATGTGTTGGGTCTATTTCTCTATCAAAGGAATAAGACACTTCGAACTCGGAGTAGCTTTTCTCATTGCAATGGGGGAGAGATCTGCAGCA
>JBAMHX010000022.1:3465488-3478736 GCA_037177515.1 Pseudomugil tenellus
GTCAGTAAAAGGTCAGCGAAACAAGAAGTCAAACAAACGGTTCTATTCATCAGAAACTCTGACATGACAGTTTTCAAACAGAAGCATCAAAACTCTGAGCCAGATACAGAAACTTTCAAATATGTCAATATCTGTTTTATAAACTCTAACAACATGCATTTATCTGCCACCATATAAACAGCAAGACAAAACAGGTGAACATTCCTTTGTATAGTATTTCATATATATATATATCAATTTTGCATATTAAATTAGTTTAATTTGTTCTATAAGCAAATTATGTGTAATCATATAAAATGTCAACTTAAACAATGCTTTTTGCAGCTTGCAGAGGGTGAAAAGCATTGTTATTGACATCTCTTAAAGCTTAAACACATATGCAGTTATGATTGTAGTGTTCATGTACTATAGTACATCCCTTTAGCTCTCTAAACAGTGAAAATATGGCACAAGCAGAAGCAAAATGAGCTGTTCGGATACCTTGTAGTAGGGAACAGCAATTTATTTGCCAGAAATCTGAAAAGGGGTTTTATTAAATTATCATATTATATATTATCATATTATATAATATAGTATCTATTTGCTTCATATGGCTGATGTTCAAATGGAACTAAAAAAATCCTGCACAGACCTGAATCAGACCAAAAATTGAAGGTGGTGATTTAAGCTGAATGCTACAGATGACCCCTCCATGTCCATTCCAAACAATGTTGTTTTGCTGGCTCGGTACCTGGACAACCCTGTCCCATTCAGCACAGACGGGGGACCCTGCCACACTGGCCAATCCTGTATTTAATAGGAGGGTGGATAGATAATCTACTGCAAGACAACTAACTGCCAGAAAATCTGTTTTCATTCTAAGTTTTGGGAGAAACAATGTGCAGATTTTGTTGTGTACCCTCATTTCCTTTCACTAGCCAACAGACAATAGCTCCTCCTATGTTTTCAATTAATATGACCACATTCACATTAGCACAAAAGCTCCATATTATCCTGGGTTGGTTTCACGTCCAGATATCGTGGCTTGAGCTAAAGGTCTGTGCTGATACTGCTCTTCTTGATGGGAAAAACAAGGCCCAAAAGCAAAAATTCAGTACTGAATCCAGATTTGGTGGCAAAACGAATGATTGCCCTGAATTTTGTGAAGGATCAATGATCTAGATTTGTATGAGTGTTTTAGACAACAGGATATGACTAAATTATCCCATTTATCCACTCATGCTGAAATTCAACTGTCACATTTAATTCTGTCTGGGTGTTTGGTTCAACAAGATGAATGCCATCCAAACAAATCACGCTTTGATCAGTTTCAGTGTAAGAGCGTGGTTAGGTGCTATCTGCCAATCAATGTCCAATACTATTGGGCTTATTGTTTTAATTTCACTGAGGACCTGCTGGTTTATACTTTTGAATTAACTTCATTTTTACAATCCCTAGGCTTGTCACTGAGCTATTCATGAAGATATGATGAAGATAGAAACAAACAAAACATGACAGCAGTATCGTTACTTCCCAGTTTAGATGAAATGTCACGAAATCAAACAGACAAATGCATTTGTTAAGAGATAAAAACAGGTGATCTGCGCAGGTGATTGGCATTATAAACATAGAAAAAATTGATTTGCCTTGCTGACAAGAAAAACATAGCATTCTTTTGAAATTATTATTCATAGACGAGGCACTGCAATTACAAGGATGTTCAGATGCCATCCTTCACTTACCCACAGTAAACAAATCAATCTCAAAATTCCTGAGTGATTTACATTCAGCAGGACTGAGAGGTGAAAAGAGGAATGCTGTGATTGTCTGTGAGGAGGAACAATCACAAAACGAAGGCATTTGTATTCTTTGAGCATAGAAAGCCACTTTGCTAGTGGTGCAAGCTGAGCTGCGTGCAATACTGAAGGCCAATCATTTCATGCTCCCTCAAAGATGATTTTCATGACTGTCTGATTGCAATTTTGAGTTGTTAAGGGACCATTTTGAAGGGCACCCTCTGACTCTTGGAGAAAGTGATATCTTATTAGCATATACCCGTCCAGTGTTCAGTCCCAAATGAGGCACAGTGAGAGGAGAAGCTGTCTTAATTCCCTCGAGCAATCAGATATGACCTCCTGCTGCTTGTGTTCAGTGTGCGGGAGACATGAGAGGAAACTCGATTTAGAGCAGCAAAAGTTCAAGGTGCAGCAAATGATGAATTACACTTTCAAGAAAATGTATTAAGTACGTATTTCACCAAACTGAGCACTTGCACCAGTATTAATGTAGAATGTCATTTCATTACACTTCTGTTTTTACACTGTTTATTAAACAATGTAAAGTCAACTGCAGGAGGATAATAAAGAAAGCCTTGAATGCAAAATAGCGTCACGTTTTCATGTGGCAACAGTGTGGAAAGTTTAGCTTTTGTTTTTTTTCTGAAGTCTTTGATATAATCAAATCTCAAAAGATTTAATTATCCTGCATTAAGCTCATGCTGTCTATGGAATCTCATCCTACATATATTACTGAAGGTCAGCAGATCTGTGGGCAGAAAAGCTGAAATCTAGCTGAAAATGAATAAAAATTAACCATTCTCCTAATTCAGAAATGCAGGTTTGATCCCAATTGCATTTATGTTTGTTTATTAATCTGCCAAATGTGCTTAGATTTTTGAGTTGTTTGCAAAAGCACCATGCCTGCTATGTGAAAAAATACTAGCTGTATACAAATACTAATGTAGACACTAACCAGCTTTGTGACCTTTTGTTTACACTATGAAGTTCAATTAACATTACTTTGCAGTTTACATGAAAAAAACCCAAAACAATTTATCTCACATTAAATAGGCTGATGTTTAAATAGATGCTCTCTTGCCCACACGACCATTACAATTCCTTCCTCCATCTCGTCTGTATGAGAACATTATGGTTCTTTGTTTCAGACCGCCTGAAAAGCTTCTAAATTGTTCCCATGGGAATGGCTAATAAAAAGCTGTTTGAATGCTGAGAAATACTAACAGACTGTGTCATACATGGCTGGGATCACTGCCTGAGCTCTTACTGTATAGAGTACCAGCAGCTGATTTGAGGCAGCTGTGAAAATGGGGGGAAATAAAGGTCAAGGTGGGATTCCCTGCAGTGGCGGAACATTTTTTTTTTTTTTTTTTTTTTTTTATTCAACGCGTTTAATTTAACTCCAAGACACATTTCATTGTTGATACAATAACTGACCGAGCTATTTGTGATGATGGATAGCCATCATTTTGAGGTATCATGCATGAATGGAGAGCATGAAATGAAGACAGACCTTCTGTTTACAGTTATACACCCAGGGAGGAAGAACAGAGTTAATAAAACTGCTTTGTGGCTCAAGTAAGTAATTAAAATTTATTTATATAACACCTTTCACAGACAGGAGGAATAACAAAGTGCTTCACATAAGGAACATAGAAAAATATACATAGATACAATAAAACAGTGTACAACGAAATATACATAAATATATGATGGTCAAAATTACCATAATCTACAGAGCAGCATGTGCCTGAAGAAACAAGACAGTTTTTAGTTTACTCTTAAATGCATCAATAGAGTTAAGCAAACGTAAGAAGTGTGGAAGATCATTCCACACCTTCGGTGCAACAACCTGAAAAGATCTCCTCGACTCCTAAAACGAGAACGAGGGACCATGAGTAGTTTTTGATCCAACAATCTCACCCTCCGAGTGGGGATATAAGGACGTAAGAAATCTCTTGCGTAAGAAGCTCTTATGTACCTGTTGCCATGGTCACATCCTGACTCTAATGAGGAAACAATTTGGAGAGAATATGTTCCAGCCCATCATCACAAGACACTTTAGAAACTTTTGATCTTGATTAAAGGATTCAGACTTAGGATTTACACCTATTAAACTATTAAACCCAGTATTGTGCTCAATCATTCATTATACAGCTAATCACATGATGGATGTGGGCCAGATCCCCACAGTAATATATTACTGTGCTTAGATATGGTTTCTACAAACACTTAAAGGTGATGACATCAATCCCTAAACCGGTAACAGGCTCTTCTTAAATGCCTTGGATGAATTCAAGCCAGTTTACACTAAGCCTATTTCTTTCTACCGTAAAGCTTTTCAGCTTAAATTCTCTTTAGTTTGTGTGTTTGTTATATGGTAAATCTCACAGTAATTTAGGGAATTGTTTGCATTTAAAACATGACAAGCTTATAATATTTTGATGCATTTGTCCTGCTAGCAGATTGAACACATATTTCAGTGTTGCGGTATCATTGGAACAACGGGGCCTTTTATCTGAATACATTTGCTGGTTACAGACTGAGGGTTAGACTTGAGGCTCAAAGCAGCATGTTCTATAATCTCTTTAGATGTTTTAAAGCCTTTGACACAAAAGACATGAGGCCTAAGAAAATGGAAACGGAAAGAGCAGTTCATGAGGTGCAGCACACATGCAGAGGGAATATTTGGCCATGAGATTGCATTATATGAAGCATAATAATTACATAAACAACTGTATGACAAAGCGGAGGAAACAGAAGTATTCTTTTGCAAAACCCAGTTTTGACTTTGTTTAGCTGTAAAAGGGAATTAAATGGATATTTATTTAAATGAAGAAACATGAAATGAATGGATTGTTTCATGCAGCGTGTTTGGACTACCAACCAACAAACAGAATGAGGCTTAAACAGAGATAATTAAAAACCGTTTGGAAAACATTTAAATGGGGAAAAAAGAAAAGATGAGTGAAAAATGCATTGTAAAGTTCAAATATCTTATTTCATTTGTTTTGAGTGCTTCTAATGCCCCATAAGAAATTAATCCTAAATAAATGCCTAAATGTTTGCAAAAGTGAAACCTGATGAAATGAAAGACCAATCAGGTTCATGTGTTACAAATCAATTTGGATTCTCAACAACATTAACAACCATTATTTCTGAACAGTAACTCAACCCACATTTAGCATATATAGATGAGAAATTAGCTAAAGATTATAATGCATATTACTCTGTCACTTGCTGCTAGGAGACATGAAAAGCATTTAATCACTAATGGCTGCTTATTTATTCATGTTAGTTCCGTTGGCATCAGCTGTGAGCAGCCACTGCAGCTACAGGTGCTTATCCGCAGCTGGAGAAGTTAGAGGAACAGAAAGTAAATAAATGAGTCATGGAAAAAGTCATTAGTTCTTCACCTATAATGGATGTATTTGTTCTGGCCTATTACTTGATATTAAAATGAAAACAAGAAAAAGATATATTTCCATTACATGTTATAATGAACACAATTCTTAAATAAATTAGAATTAAGACATCAGATGAAGAAAATACCATGGGGTAAAAGTAAAAATGGAAAACTGCTAAATATTTTTACAATTTATGCAAATACTGGTAAAATCTTAATCATAATTTAAAAAAAAAAAAACAACAGCTTTTGACTGTGCGAAACTTAGTGCTGGAGGAAAAGCAGTCATCTTTCAGCTGGAAAGTTGTGAGATCGATTCCAGGCTTTCTCTGACTACATGTTGAAACTTCCTTGGGCTAGACGCTGGGTGTGAGTGTATGTATGTATGTATGTATGTATGTATGTATGTATGCGTGTGTGTGTGTGTGTGAGAGAGAGAGAATGTGTACTATGTAGTGTAAAGCGCTTTGAGTGGTCAACATGGCTGGAAAAGCATTATATAAGTTCAAGTTTAGTTACCATTTAGTGTATTGCACACTTTCATTGTAAATGCACTACTTTCTGACCAAAAGTTCAGTAGCGCTGCTGAACTTTTTGCTATAAAATGTCTCATACATTATTGTAATGTATGAGATAAAATGACCAAAAAAAGATTTGTTTTAATGAGCACGTCGTAAGCGTTTCAGTCTGCATGTGAACGGAGCGAAGGCTTGTGAGAACCAGAGTAGAAATGGACCTTTTTGCAGCGCATGATTCCCTCCAAATGTGTTTCATGGCTAAGATATGTGAAGGCAGTCAGCTCAGGTATACTTTGAGACCATAATCTCCTGAAAATAATTTAAAATGCAGTAGAGGAAAAAAATAATTTTTATCAATTATATTTGTGATAAAATCATTTTTAAAAAGAGGTAAATATAAAAGTAAACCACAATTAGGTTAAAAATACATATTTTCTCTGAAGCCAAACTGATTTAGATTTAATGTTTAAAAAACTTCCAGTATTTCTAATGGAAAAATCCCAGAGAAGGTAGTATGTGGAAAATAACACAAAATCAGTTTGACAGCATAATGACTGTAAACTATTCAGCCAAGATTCATAACTCCTGATTTTGCAGCCAGTTCCTGAATTCTAACCCTCAGGACATTTTTTATGCCGCTATGACTTGTGCTATAGCTTAATACCACTGTGTGCTGGTATTTTTGCATCTCTTTCAAAAGCAACCTCTGAGTTGTCAGCATGATTGTAGACTTTTAGCACCTGAGCCTCAAGAGATACAATACGGAAAAATAACAAAACTATAAATCAGTCTTAACTCTAAAGCAATAGGTCTAATTCTGTATGTAAAGTATACGTTATACCCTGCTAGGCTCCCCTCCCTGCAGCAGTGTGTGCACCTGATAAAGTATAATGCATTCAGAGACAAAAACGGCTGAATTTGGTGCCAAGCAAAGATGGTTTTACGCTACTGAGGAAAAAAAGTCTGCCAATCAAATGAAGTGCATCTATTTTTACTCATTTTCTTCCACCTTATCTCGGTGCTATTTTCTCACTCTTCCTGTCTTTTTCTGCAAGTGTGACAATTGTAAAGTAATTCTAAATAAAAACCAGACTAAACTAATTCGCTCTCAAAAATGATAGAACTTAAAACACATAGTAAAAATGAATTTGAGTTGTTCCATCAGCTTTTGTCATCATTTTATACTGTGTTACTCACTTTAAATATGCTTCTGTCAAAGCATTAACTGATAAAGTACATTGTTTCCAAGTTGTTATCTGCATATACAATATGTGTTGCAAAATTATTTTCTGAACTGATGTTGCACTAAAAATCCCAAAGCGATGGAAGTGTCTTTTTTCTGTCAGATGTCAAATATTTAATGTGAGAAATGGGAGTGAAGTAAATGAGCTAGTGCTGCATTGTTGACTTCTAAAATGACAGATTTTTCTGCTTTATAAATGTACTACAGTGTTTTATTTACCATATGCAGCGGACTGAGTTATTTCTAATGCACACTGTATCTGTTTAGTAACTTATTATGTAGACATTGCATTGTATCTGTAACCGCCTCTGTTTCCATCTTTTATCTAAGGTTCAGTATCTGTGTTTGCTTTAAAGGTGAATCTGTATTCAGCGATAGCTCAGTGCTGCTATTCCCACTCCAATCAACAAAGTCATTGTCTACAGGTCCAAGCTGAACCCACAGGAGACCGAGGATCATCTGTGATCTTACCAGTACATCTGTCCTTGTAAATGCCTTGGCTGTCTTTCATATATAAAGTGTAAGGTGAAGGAGTTTGCTTGCTGCCCTGCAGAAGGCCTGTGTTGATATCCAGCCTGAAATCCGAAGACAATGAGCGAGTGGTTGGAGAGAAAGTTGGGTGAAAAAGGACCACACTGGGAACTTTGTGTTGTTTGTAATACTGGTCCAAAATGGTTAAGGATCCATCCTTCACCTGATACTTCACCCTCCACACTGATAGCAAGGAAGCATAGGTGTTTTCAGTACTTCAGAAAATAGCTCTTTTAAATTGTTTTCTCAAATACTTTCATTACTGACAATGTTAAAATCACTGGGTAGTTATTCAACACCTTGGGCAAATGGAGTGACTGAGTGGCTTTCATCACATTTCCTGGCTTTCACTGCAGGTGACAGTGTGGAGATGTAGGAGGGAAATGAAGTTGTGTGCACAGGATCTAAATGTTTCTCTGGATAAGTTTCTCACTGGATAAGACTCATGTCTATGTCTAACAGCCAATTCCTGGTTTCTGCACATCCGTTCAAACTGCAGTTTACCTTCTTGGCACAATTCATTAGTGTACATAAGAAAGGAAAAAAAAACTTCACAATCGTGAGAGGAGTTCCTGTATGTGCTAACTGAAAATGTCATCTGCATGAGGAACAAAAGTGTTTGATAAGAAAGGCAATGCCCATATTTAAAGAAGTGACTCAGTAACTACACTTCTAATTGTATTGTCTCAGTGAGTAAAAGCTACATGGCAACCAGTTGTGGGCTATGCATGGAATCACGGAGGTGTAAGTAAAGACCCTGCCACATTCCAAACAATGAATAAATTTACATCCTATAGGTCTATGTGGAGAAATGAGATGTGACGATGGACTGTATGAAAAATGGAAAATCGCAATGTTTCCTTACTCAATATTCAATATAAAAAGTTCTGTGTTGGGTTGCTCTGGAGTCAGTTTGAAGCTTAGGGTTACAGATTCGTATATGTTGATTTGGCTGCAGCAATTTTTTTAATATGTTTGGTTTGTTGTTTTCCATAGTCTGTTAGATCCCTCCTATCATTACCAAATCAAAACTGTCCTCAACTAGAACCACCAGCTGGTCAAAAAAAATTAGATTAAGATCAAATTCATGTTTAGATTCTCAAAAATAACCAGTTCAGGGACTCATCAGCTGAAGGAACTACTAAACACACTGGTCAGGGATATTTCTAAATAAAAGGGAGGGTTTGTCCCGAGGAGATTAAATGGAAAATTACTACTTTCAGTCAGTAGCAATGTCACGACAATGGGTTAAAAGCAACAGTGAAGAGCAGTTGGTAGGTTGGTACTTGGTTGCTCTCCTGCTGAGTTCTTCTGGATAAAATGAAATAAATGCTAAATGATTGAAAAAATCCAGCCAGCCAAAATTGCACCAGGTCTTACCAATCCTTGCACTACTACACATCTTGCAACAAGTCATAAGAAAGTGACTGATTCTACCACTATCATGGTGGTTTTACTTTCATAAAATACACTAGAAAGATTGGTTAAAAAGAAAAAAGCTTAAATCTGACAAGATAGAAACATAGTAAATGATCAAATTCTTCATTCTTTATAAACTCCAAACTTATTTGGTTGAAAATGGATAAAACGCTGTTCTGTGCACGATAACTATCTTGTAGGCAGCTCTGTAGTCTGTCTGGCTTTAACAAATAAACTCCACTTGTGCTTCTTGCTAAATTTTTGCTTTACTTGTTCTGTTTCTAGGTTTTAATGCACTCAATCAGAAAGTTAACATTGAATTTGGCCAAATAAATTACTTTGATGTAGTAATAGAACCTATTTCTTTTTAGAGTCAAATAGATTTGGCTTATATATATATATTGTATGTTGCATGGAAGAGACTGTGAATAATTTGAGCTAATTTTTACTTCAATAAGTTTATGATTTTTACTTTTAGGGGGAGGGCTTTGGGGCATTCATTGTTGCTGAAGCCATTTTAACCCACAGAGCAAATATTAATCCGTATATGTACATTCAAGTCGTAAGGTGGCAAAAGCTTCCCAAATGATCACGTTCAATTGGAAGGTGGAAATTTATTTGACTTTTGTTGTCCTGCTACAGTAGTTTTCAGCCTTTCATGTTGGGTTTATGTTTACCATCGAATTAAATATATCAAAGACCAAATGTCTTAGTTGGCAACAGAAAGTACATCTGCTAGCAACTCACATCTCCTGCTTATTTTATATTCTGTTAAATTTGGTATCCAATCAGAGTCCTGGCGTCCACAATGAAGTGGCTCTCCTCTCATCCTCAGCCTTTTTCTATGCAAAAGCTCTCAACACCCGGCATGTCTAATCCTTTGAAAAAAGAGGGCAAGAGCACTGCCTTGTGTGCTGCAAACAGAAAGATAAAGAGGAAGAAGCAAGTGGCTCCCTGACATAATGAGAGTAGGTCTGCTTTTTCAATCTCATGATCGTCGAGAGAGCAAAGTAAGAAAAATGTGTTCAATGTGGACAGACAGAACAGAATAGAGCGAAAGATTCTGTTAGTTTATCTCACCCATATCCACAGTAAATGCTGAAGTGCAGATCAGAAATCAAATTATGAACACAGAGATTTGGCTTTAGGGCTTTCAGGGTAATACAGCACATGCAGCATTTCTTCCATTTTTTTGGGGTGGCGTTATTGTTCTATAATGGTGGTAGCAGTCATTCGTGTATCATTCTCATTATGCTCCCCCCCCCCCTCCCCCCACCCCCCACCCCCCATACATATGTGTTTCTTCACCTCTTCCTTGCCATATATATCCAAAGACTGCCAGCCAGCCTCAGTGGCAAGCTTAGCATCCATGGAGCAAGCCAGCACTTTGAAAAAGTGCAAAGCTGCAGACCAAAGCGGCTTAGAGAGGCACAGGACACAGAGGCCTCAACGTGAGTCTCTTTCAGTGCCACAATCGCCCCTACTCACCCTGCGCTCGTGCTCCCAGCAGGCTGCTGTGGAAGATACCGGTGCGTGTGTGATCACACCTGACAGAGAGCAGGACAGCACATAGGTGCCCCGCGGCTCTTTGAGAGCGCAACAAGCCTCAGTGTTGATCTCGGGATGTACTCAGCAGTTTGAGAACAGGACTGCACTGGAGACTGCTGCCCCATCAAAGTTTCAGCAGACAAACTACTCACACATCCTCCTTTTTTCAGCTCCTTTATCTTTAACATTGTCCAAAGTTTTGTTTACACATTTCTTTAGACTAGTAATTAATTGCATGTAACTAAGGAAACTCTGGACTTTTTAAATGTTTAAATGTTTTTGGGTTGCCTGTTGGTATTTTGGCAGGTGGTGGTAGGGTATTTTAGACTTGGTGCTTATTATGTGGTTGGTTTTATTTTAAATTGTAGGCACTTCTTGCTGGAAAAACTGCAAAGTATCTATAAAAAATAATAATAGTAAAAATAAACATAACTGGAGAAGCAAACAAAAGAAAAAGTTATGCCGTCATACTTTCTTGTTACACACACACGCATGCACACACACAAACGCACTACTCCTAAACATAGGTTCAGCAGCCTTGTCGTATTTTTTTTCAGACTTGTTGGTTTTCTAACTTATAGAATTGTAAAACTGACTGACCGAGAGCCAGAATAAAAATCTGTAATGACATCTTGAAAAAAAAATCACTAAACTCCAAACTAGTTTAAAACAGCATAAATTATTGAAAGTTTCAGTCTAATTAGTGGATAAAATTGCTTCACAGCCAATCCAGGGATCTCAGACTTGTATAAAAAAAATTAATAAAGAGTTCCACATGTGGTTGGATATGAATGTTTATTTGTGGAGTAACTGTTTTCCTGCTTATTGCCAAGTAAAATCAACATTGTGCCACACTTTTTTTGCAGCCACATTTAACCTACGTCTATTTATACATATACTGTTACATAAACAATCCTCTTTAAAAAGAAGCACAATAACAAACATTGCATTGCAATATATGGGGACATATATACATTTTTACACTAACTTAATGGGTCTGGGTTGAAATACGCCAGCAGAAATGATTTCCTGGCAGATAAGGGTGTTGGACAAGTTTATATAGTGAGTCTGAGTTCTGTAACTCTTCCCTCTGATACCACAGGGGCTTTAGTGGAAATCTCTGGCCTGAAGCAGAATATATCAGAGGAGTGAAGAAACATCAGGTTATCAAAATTGATATTGTGACTACAGCCTGTAACCACCAGCCTGTTTATGCTGTACAACACAAAGCAATCTATTTGTTCTGTGGTCAGGAACCACTGCAAAGCCAAGCTTACATAAACCCTAAGGTAACCCAATACCAGTACAAATCTACTGGGTATTCCATCAGCTCAGCCCATCTGCCCGTTTCTTTTAGATTTTGTTACTTGTAGGTGTTTTTTTTTTTTTTTTTTTTTTTTTTTTTTTTTAAACTCTTAAATTATTAAAGGGATCTTTAGAAAAAATAATGGACTCTCACACTTGTAGAGATGTTTTCTTTTTAAAAACTCCAGAATGTTTTAGCTTGTCTTGCTAAGCTCACAGAAAATGCTTCTACTGCCACACTTGCAGAGAACAATTCACTCTGTCTGGTCTCTGTGTGTGGCCTCATTTTTTTTTTCTTTTTAGCGTAACATATTCATATTCCTCTGCAGCCTCAGGGAAGCAGAATCAAACTTTTCAAACAAAGACCTAAAAACTGGAAACTAAAGTGAAAGTTGTGTCTGAAGTGATGCCCAGTTTGAGCAGTTTTAGGTAGGGTGGATAGAACAGGGAGCCACCTGAGTGGGGCTGTTACAATGCAATGGAAAAGGAAATTCAGGTGAAGCTGCCCAGAGGAAAAGTCTTTCATGTCATGGCTGAGTGAGAGCTGCAAGATTAACTCTGTGTAAGGCGCCCATCAAGGCCCTTCTGTTGGGCAGCAAGAGGAGCAGCTGTTGCTTCATCAAAGGCTACTGTTCTGGATTACCCGGGTGCTCCTGGACATACGTGCCTGCACGTTTTTGTTCATTTGATAGTTTAGGAGGTGGGCATTTAGTGTTGGCTGTGAGTGATTTCCATCCCTGGAATTTATTTTAAAATTTGGCAGCATACGTCCTAATGACCCATTTTCTGGCTGGCAGGATGTTATGTGCTGTTTTACTGAACATTTACACCGTTTAGGTTATAGAGCAGGTCAGTTTTTATTGAGTTAGTTAGTGGGCGTCTGAAGGTGCACTTGTGTGCAGACTCGTAGATGAGTGGGAGCATATTTGTCAGTGTGTCCTTCATCCTGTGAGGCTCTTTATTTCTCACAGGCAGAGAAAAACTATATTAAAGCATGTTTGTAAAAGCCTAAAGGTCCGACACGCTTATTGTTGAGGTTTTTCTTTGCACAAGTATAAATAATTTTGTATTGAAGAGACAATGTTAGCAAATAAAGCTGATGTTTCATAAAACATCAGTTTTTGCTTTCACGAGGTCCAGATGTCATTTATTTCTGTTTTAAAAAGCTTTCAGCCATTTCTGTCATCTTTCTGTCATCTGCTTGTCTTTATCCGATCATAAACTTCTCCTATGCAGCAGCATCGCTCAAATTCTTATTAACCCAAGGTCAGGTTAGGCAAATATTTTCATCTGCGCTCCATAACCTCATCAATAATTTCCTAGCATTACTTATCTCTCTGGGTTTTCAATTAAGCAAGCCTTTCCCCTCATATCTTAATCTGATTGCCAGCATTTGTTTTGGTCCTACGCTGTCTGCTCCTAGCCTTCTGGCTCATTATAGTCAAATGAATGAAAATGATAATGGGGAGAAAAACTAGGCTTTTTTTTTGTTAGAATTAATAA
>JBAMHX010000022.1:3479658-3510755 GCA_037177515.1 Pseudomugil tenellus
TATGTATATATGTATATATGTGTATATATGTATGTATGTATATATGTATATATATATATATGTATGTATGTATATATGTATATATATATATGTATGTATGTATATATGTGTATATATATATATATGTATGTATGTATATATGTGTATATATATATATGTATGTATGTATATATGTGTATATATATATATATGTATGTATGTATGTATGTGTATATGTATGTATGTATGTATATGTATGTATATATATGTATATGTATATGTATATGTGTGTGTGTATTTTCCTCTTTTCTCAGGTTTATTTAAAAAAAAACACTCCACTCACATGCTCTCATTTGTTGTGGGCTCTTCTCACAGTTCATCACTGAACTTTGCTTCATGGAAACACTGATGATGGCAGAATTGGACTCAGAGCAGAAGAAATCTGCCATCGCCTCTGTTGTACCTCGCTTTGATAGGTGTGAGGGGACAGTGGAAGCTGACATGTTGCTGTCGCTGCCTCAAAGTGATGTCTTTGCAAATCAGCCCTGCTTCCATCCTTGTGTTGCAACCGCTCAGGTTCAACTGCTCAAACACAAGGAAGTGCTGACAAAAAAGCGTTTTGAACATTGGCTCAACATTCAGTGTTTAAAAAGAAGAAGCCAGCATGGCAGCAGGGCAAGAGAAGAAGCCCAAATCGAATCCTGTTCACAGCCATAACCCTTTTCTTTGGATTTCCTTCCCCTCTGTCCATGCAGATTAACTGAATAGGTTTTGGCTACAAAGACATCTGTGTACTAAATGCAATGCATGGTTTAACATGATATAAAATAAAAAAAAAAAACTAAAACAAATACAGAAAGTGCTTATCTTATTCTGGATTAGATGTTATATCTTTACTCTTAGGCGATCCGTACAACCCTTATCCAGAACATCATTTAAGCAGGTCTATCTTTAGGTAAATGCAACCCCCGATGCACATTAAAGGTTTCATATTACGCTGTATTTGCATTCTCAGTCTATCCTGTGCACATCTATGATATTATGCATTTTGCAACATGCACTGAACTATACTTTTGCCATAGCATTTATTTGTTGCTGAGAGATTTCTAGCAGGAACTGTGAAAACCTGGGTCTGTATTTACAAACTGCTCTCTGTCCCCTGCCCCGCCCTCGCCGAGCAGCCAGAGAGGCGCTGTGTGTAGTCAGCACGCAGCTACATGTATGTCTGTTCAGGAGCAGCCACATGCACACTTCCTGGTGGAGATGGGGCGCTAAAGTTTTCAGGTCAGGGACGGGGGAGTCTCCATCGTGCTGTGTAAGAGCGGTGGTGTTAGCTGTTTGGTCTGCTTAAGCTCCACTCTTCTGGATGACAAATAAAACTACTTCCAGGATCGTTTTAGGGTACAATTAACACTTACAGAAGGTTAAAAACTCATAAAAGTCCATTATGCATAATATGACCCCTTTTACACAGTATCAGTGATTATTGAACATAAAATAAGTTGTAATGGGAATACAAAAAAATCCAGCAATACTTGGAAGTTATAGTTTTTCATATGTTTATATGTCGTTTAGTTGGTAAAATGAAAGAAATTGTGTCCTTTCGAACTGCATAACTCTCATGGTTCCAACTCATTCTGAGCTGAGATTTGAACTACAACTTCTTTCATTCAGCCAGATTATTTTCCTGCTGTATGAGTCCCTTTCAGAGTGCTTTCAGCTAAAGGACAGGCAGCCTTCCATTTATCATGCTGTTACGATTGAGGAGATTTAACATACTTAACATACTTGTGCTCTTTGCAGTTTCTCTGAACATCTGACATTTTTGCTAAACATGCTCGAGCATCCAGTTTCGGGAAAAAGAGTTGCTATCTGGAATGTTTCAACGTGAGTAGTTGTCTCTCTGCAGAAAGAAATGCTTATTTCATTATACAGACATTGTCCCTGTTAGCTTTTTGATTATTTAATTAGCAGCTTATTTTTGCTAACTAGGTGAAGTTCCAAAAGTTTCTATAGTTTTTTTTAATGCTTCTACATTTTGCTCAGGTTGTATTTCTAAATATGGGGCTGTGCATCATCTTCATTTAAAATATTACTCAGAGTAGCAGGTTTAGATGTTTTATGGAAAAGAAAGCATTTAAATGGAAGTATGTGCACCTTGTTTCACAAAACTTTCTTTAGAGTCTCTTCTGGCATCTGAACAATAAACAAAACTTTTCCTGCTGTGATTTTTCTTTTTCTTTCTTTTCATTAGGTAAATCTCAGATAAAGATAATCTTTCAGTCTGCTGAATCAGCCAATGTCTCTCTCACACTCTCTCTCACACACACATTTAAGAAGAGTGTCAGAGGCATTCTCACACTCTCTCAGCAAGCTTCTACTGCTCTCTGAAGACTGAACGCAGCCCATTACACACTATTACAAGCACAAAATCAAATGCAGCTCTTTATTTCTCTTCCACTTAATGAATTGGGTGTTAGCTTTTAATTGAACAGAGATGGGGCAATCAAGTATCAGGCTAAATTTCTAATTGCTGAAATGTGAAGCAGTATCAAACATGTTGGATTAAGTGTTGGTGAAATTTAAGGAGGTAGCAGAGCCTTCAAGACTTCCGTACATTGCTTTTTAAATCATACAATTGCCTATTTCCATCCATAAAAGATGGCCTCATTATGTTTTATGTCTCAGACATTCAGAGCTGTCGTCGTTTCACAGTTTTCCACTGATGAAGAAATCCATGACTTATCCTTTGTTATTGTAACTAAAGCTTTTAATTAAAATTGGAAGTTAAAACCATGTTTATTGTGCATAGTTGTTGTTCAGGCGTAACCAGACTGGACTTTAAGATAAATTCTTCTGAAATAAAAATATATAATTAACCTTTAAATTAAAGGTACAATGTGGTAAAAAAAAAATTTTCTGGAAGAAAATCTGCATTGAAGGACTTTGAAAGCCAAGCACAGATGTGCAGTGGCCATTGGCGGTTACAATAAGGAACTACTTTAATGCCTTTTAACGTGTTATCTAAAACATTGTTCAAGCACACTGACTAAACAGAGTGCAATCAATTCTGAAAAATCTTAATTATGATTGTTGTTTGCTAGTTTTTAGAATTGTGTTTAGGTCATGATAAAAAAAAAAATACTGCTTTATAAAGGAACACATTTTATACCAGATGATTATCATATTGTAATAAATAGGAAAAGGGTACTTCTGATGAAGATAAATTATATTTTCCTCTTACGTAAACAAATGACAATTTATGTATCAAATAGGCCATTATTTAAAAGCCCAATAAACAATCAGTTAATTGTAAATAAGTGATTATATTTGCATTAACCTTTCAGACTTTTTTCACCAAAACTCGACTATTAAAACTCAGTCAGCTGAATTTTTTTCAAACTTTGAATGCTTAATCTAGTTTAAATGAAAAAAAAACCCTTAATTTATCTTTATCTAATGAGTTTTCTTGCCAGGATGACTGCTCATCACTGCAGTGGGCTGAGGTGGTCTCACAGCAAGTTGATATGAATAACTCAATGTAAGGAATAAAAATAGCATTTTAGTAAAGTGATTGGATATTACAATCTGTAATGTTATCAAATATTCTGTTTTATCTGTGATTTTGTTACATGCATGAATCATCCAGTTTTTAATTTTGATTTATTTTCCCTCAGTATGGAATCTGAGGAGCCTTACATTAGTGCATCTTCAGCAGAACAGAAGAATGTCGGTCATTGTTTTCTCTTCGAACCGAATGAAGGGGTCCGTCATAAGATTTAAGTGAAGATGAGGGCTTGATGGCAAAGGAATCCTCTTGAATCATTTGTCTCAACTGCTGCTTGTGTCAGTAGCAGAGACAACTCTTGAGCCCCCGAAGCGCTTCTCATCCTCAGTCAGCCCCGCAACTAAATTATGCTGAAGCATTTTCTTTCTGCTTGAGGCGAGAGCCCTGATTGCCTCATCACTGCCAGCCAACACTCCTTGCCAAATACAGCCCCTGTCTGAAATACTTGACAATCAATCATAGACGTGGAGTTTCCCCTCAGATGGAAGCTGGAAACCCACAGAGCCCATCCAGATGGAGTCCGAATTCAACGTAGCTTCCCTGCTCTCCGTTTAAGGCAACGAATCTCAGACTTGTGAACGTTTCCCAAAGCTCCCTGTTGACCCATCAATCTGCACACTGTGGCTTTTGGCCAAATGAGCATCAGCTTTGCTCATGATGTGCTTAAATAATCCTGGCCTTCTGCCTTAAGTTGTCTTTCTCTCCCTCTTTGTTTTTCTTTGTCCAAAAAATTCTTTTAATGAACAGAAGTGGAGGGGAAATGGATGCTAAAAGAGTCGCCACTGCTATATAGAACTGCCTCCTTGCTTGTGGAGGTCCCGCTTTTCATTAGATGCCAGTCTTGTTGGAGCCTCTTATTTATGAGCTCCTAGTTTAGCATGGTGTCAAAGGGCCTCAGGGCACTGCACCAATGAGCCTGGAATATATGAATCCATGCATGGAGGAGCCTTTTCCTCTAACGTATACATTGTTTATTTAAAACAGCAAACAAAAAAAATCAAATCTCCGCCCAAAAAACAAGCAGCTTTTCATCTCTTTATGCAAACTAGTCATGTTTCTCTCCTTCTCCACTCTCAGGCTTGTCAACTCTCCTTAATCAGTGTGTCAGGAATGAATAGTTGGACGCTGATTGGTTTGCAGACTGTCCTCCTCTCTGCTCCATGCAATCATCTCCTTGCCATTTTCAACATCTCAGATGACACATTGCTTGCAGCATTTTTCTTCCTCCTTGGTTTCCTTATAACCCTGCTGCTCCCTCCTCCTCCTTTACAGTCTCTTTTTGTGGTTGAGCTCAATGTGTGTGTTCACAGTCCAGAAAGTTCTGCCAGAGAAGTGAAGGGTGTAAGGAACACAGCCCAGCGGGTTGTTGTGGGACCTTTTTTTTCTTTCTCTCTTGTCCCCAGTGAGCTAATTTGAGGTGAAGTCTGAGGAGCTGAACAGTTTATGAACAACAGTGTCTCAGTTCATCATCATTTGCTGTTCTAGTTTTCACTGTGTTACACGGTTATGTCGCTTGGAATTTAGCAACGAGCCAGAAAGCCTCACTATGAGGAAAAACATGGTGCAGGGAACAAGGCCTTTGTTTTAGGGGAAAAGATGAAAGAAATGTTGCTTTTTAGTTACCTGTTCCTGCACAAATATAAGTTAAATGGAGTCACGGGCATGCTGTTAGCAAATTGTTGGCCATTTTAATCAGACTCTAAATGCCCATAGGAGGGAGAGTGTATGGTTTTTTTGTCTATGCATGTTGGCCGTGTGATGGGCTGGTGAGCCCCCCCAACACCGCGACCCCATTCAGGGAATAAGTGGCAGATTATGGATAGATAGTTAATAGTTTTTCTGTTTTTGCTCTGAAATGTTGTTTTCCTGAGAAATTCTACGTAATGTTTTGCCAAGTCACTCGCTCCACATGCAGCACTTGGTTGCTAGCATGACTTTTACACACTCCTTTCTGAACCTGAAGTTGGAGAAATCAACAGCTCAGAGATGGGCTTAGCAATCTGTCCAGGAATGAGCAATGTCCGTTTGCATTAGCATGACCACACTCCGTTACACACCGCATCTTGTCTGGTGACGCTAAAGCTCCCTATTAACTGTGTTACTCAAACATCACAGCGCAGGTAGCCACACAATGCACAGAAAAGATGCCTCACGTCCAAGTTGCCCAGCAAAACGGCCTCTATGGAGGCAATGAACTGCTGTAGCTGTTTAATAGTTTCATTTGCTGATCAATAAGTCAGTCAATTAGTCCAATTATCTGCAAATTACTGTTTACAAACGTACACAACAATGTGTGCCCCTGTCAAATATTGTACTGACTTTTGCTTCCAATCAAATAGGTCACTTTAATTAAAGATGGAAATTACAGCAGCTTCCTGCTCTCTCCTCTTCCTCACCACCTTTCTGCCTTTTTTTGGACTTGTTACAGAAACACTTGCATCCATTGACATGCAAATTGACTCCATCACCATCATATCTTTCTGTTGTGGAACACACACCCCGCTGCTCATTAAATTGCAGAGTACTAGATTCGGGTTTAAAAGAAAAAAAAAACAAGCTCCTAGGGTGCAGATAGGCTTCTAATGTTGCCTTATCAAGTATCATTAATCATACTTTGAGAGCACTAAGTGGCAAAGTTAGGAAGCTTCAGTGTTGAGGGTCTGTGGTAATCTCTGACAGGTTGATTCAGGGTGATTGTTAACATTCTGCTTCTGTGCATAATAACTACATACACACCAGCTGCTGAGATTCTTATTTTTGCACATTGGCTTCATGTTTTTGCAATCGCAGGTCCATGACTGTACAGCATTAGTGTGTTAGTCAGCAGAAATGGAGACAAGTGGAAATATCTATCGGCATTAAAAAGCCGTTTTTGTTATTGCTCCATGAACATAATTTTCATTGAGGCTGCATACAGAATGACTTCCTGAGCTTTTCTTGCTGAGGTTTTTAGTTTTATTAGTGTTGCAAAATAAGAAACATCCTTAATATTCCTCCTACAGCACAAATGATTTCTGTGTTGTGGGGGTTTTAATCAGGATTTGATCGAGGCTTGGTGTTATGGTGGCTTGTTAGAGCTTCACTTATGTGAATGTGTGTGTGTGTGTGTGTGTGTGTGTGTGTGTGTGTGTGTGTGTGTGTGTGTGTGTGTGATGCAGATTTTATTGTCATACCTGAACGAGACGTAAAACTGTAAAAGTCCATATTTGATTCCTATCAGTTTCTCTGAGGTTAAATGGATGTCAGCTCTTGTGAAGCAGACAAAGAGCAGCAGCCACACTGCAGATCTGATTATGCAAATCATACAAAAATCCTATTAATAACATTCATGGGATTATGATTTCTACAAATGTCCGTGGCTTTATCGACTGCACTTGATAAATTAAGTTGACCTTTTGCATTTGTTCAATATGCAGAAAAGTGCTTGGCCTACCGAAGCCAAGCATCATGAATCTAGCTCTGTTTTTTCTCTTAAATCATTCATTTATTTATTGACATGGCATTTTGATTAGATCCATTGTATGATTTACTTTGCAAGACAACGACCAGCACAGTTTCTTCACTGCTAGAGGGAATGTTTGGTATCCTAAAGGTTAGATGAGTGGTCTTAAATGTCAGAGTTTTAATCCCTGATCAGATCTTTTACTGATTTCTTTTTCAGTTTCTTTGCAAACATTTTGTCTCTCAGGGCCCATATCTCCCCTTTGCTACCCAGTAAGTAGAGCATCTGAATCATAGTATCTTTTGTGTGTCTGATTTACTTCTTTCAATACTGTACTTAATAATGTTTTAGGGCTTTAATTTTTATCTAAAGCTTTTGGTAAACTTCCTCCATGTGGATATAGTAAAGTGTGATGCACTGCTGGAAACTTCTTAGTTGTTTTCAATCTAAATAAAGTCTTTATCGATACTTTCCTTCAGCACTGATGATAAAGAAGAAGGGTGAAAGGTTTTACTAGAACTGTGAAAATTAGTGTTCAACAGCTTTTTCTTTACAGATTAAATTTCCACTGATTGATTTCCATCAAAAGAAAAAAAAGAAAAGAAAATGCGGCTAAACATGACTGAGAAATATCAATTCCCTTTTTAATTTTTTTTTTATTTTTATAAACTAATATTATTATAGTTAAGATGTGTTGGGATTCTGGTGGATATTGAAGAAGTTTGCTTAAGCTGATAAGAGCCTGAGTCTTTAGAAGAGGAAATGAAATGTTAATTAATTATGCATTAATTGCAGCATCAAGCATTTCAAATCATAGAGCATCTCATTAAAGCAAGCATATATGTTTTTATCCGTGTTTCAGCTGTTGTCGAATGAAGACAAATCATTTTGGAAGCTTCCTCTAAGTGTTAATACACCTCAAGTGATTCTTTACTCCCTGAATTTTATCCGGATATTCTTATATTTGGTGTCTATAGAAACAACCCATAATGAGATTAAATCGCTCAGAGACAAGCCTCCCCTGTGCAGCACAGAACCTGGGCTTGGCAGTAATTTCTATGCAGCTTTCTGCGAATCAAATCTGTTCTCTGACAGCTGTAATCCTATTTTCTCCTCGCCGTCCGTTTTTATTAATATTATTTAACATCCCGCTATGTGCCAGTAGGGTTTCCATATATTGTGGTCATTAAATATTGTATTTTCTTCTTTAATCAACAAGAGCCACAGAGGGAGGTACTGTAATTGGAATTTTTTAAGTAGACCAATGCATAGGACTAAATGCGGATTTTCTTTTTATATGCAATATTACACAAACAGAACAAAGTACATTAATTAAATATGAACACAATCCAAAAACATATTGACGCGATTTATGCAACAGCTTTAACAGATAAATTATTCCGGTAGGTTGTTTTATATACGAAAGCTGATTGAATAAGAGACTTAAGAGACTGTATGTGTTTGCTGAGTAGCTGGAAGCCATGTTGACTTGGACACAATGAGGTGCGAGACTGAATGGGAGAGTTTTTCCTAGCAAAAGGTTTTCTTAGGATTTTAATTCTTTCATGCTCATTCTGTTTTAATCCAAGAAGAAAGTTCTGGTCATTCATTCACTTTTTTTTTTTTCTTGCAAAGTAAAACTAGAAAACACCTTTTAATACTGTAAAGTACTTTAGATGGATTGAATCAAACTGTTGGGTAAATTTGAGGTAAATTTAGAATAAATGTGCACGTATTATTTTCAGATATGCGCAAATGAAACTGTTTACACTGGTACATCATGTTATACACACAGAGCAGATTGTAGTGAACAGACGTTGGCATGTAGGAAGAAGAGAAGAGCTGTCATGGCCAAATGAGGAAACAGAATAAATATAGAAAGCTTCAGCCTTTTCCTCTTTTTCTCCCCATCTGGGTACTTTATTTATTCTTCCATGTCAGTGAGTTTCTTTTCAGAAGCAGAAATAACTGATAAGTCAGTCATGTAATCTGTTTGTGATGTCAGAACTCGGTCCCTGAGGATCCTTCCAGTGTTGCCATGCACAATCACTCCCTTTCAATGTTTTTTTCCAAAAGGTGAAACCCACTTCTGCAAGTCCTAAAAGCTTTTTGTACACTTGAGGTTAGCTTTGGTGACTGTAACTATTGACTATTACAATATATATTCGGAAGGAGTTCATCTACTTTTTTCTTGCTTTGACAGTCCAGAGCTTTCACAATTTTTTTTAGAAAACTTCCTGTCAATTTAGCTAAGCTTTGTTTATTAAAGAACTTTAATGAAGTGCCCATATCTTGTCAGAATGCACGTTTTTTTTTTTGTTTTTAGCTAAATTTGCAGATTGACATTCTTTCTTCAGTGCTGTCTGTCAGAGTGAACACGGACATTGCCGGAATATGAATGATCCTGTTACCTTTATGCCGCAGGAGGTAGGTCTTTTTCATTAGGTCTTCTGTAATATCAACTTCTCTTATGCTACTAATGGTTATACCTTAGGTTGCAGAAAAGTTTTTTTTTTCATTTTTTACAGTTTGCATCTCATTGAACAAGATCAAACTCCAACATTCGCTTTTTTGTCCACATTACGCACTGCAACCCATATGAGTGTTCTTGTCCTTGTAAGATCAGTGTCTCCAGCTGTCTTCTTGCAGCACAAAGTAAGAAAGAGAGAGAAAGAACCAGACTCATTACTGTTACATCTCTTACTATTGAGCTTCCATTGTGAGCAAAATCAAGTTTTAATGGTTAAATTAACCATTTCTAATGCAGCCAGCTCATTAAAATATTGCGTATTCAGACACTGTAGGGACCTGCCAAAGTGGGTCAGCTCCTCAGACGTTAATCCCAGGGAGGAAAGTATCTTATCTCAGCCTGCCCTTCAGTGATATAGCAGTGCCTCTGAAATCTCTATGGCTTTTGAGACGTCAGATAGATGTAATTTCATATGCAAGATGAATTTTGGCTTTTGGAAGCAGGAGTCAGAATTTTATTGGTGCTACATTAGTTTGCCTAAAGGATGGAAGTGAAAGTTTGCATTCGTGCTGTAAAATATTGTTGCACAATAAACCTGTTAATATGTAATTTTGGGTTCTTGAATGTATAAAATGGCATTACTATTCAGTAATATATGCTAAATCAATAAAAAGTAGAATTTACGACTACTAAAGCTGGATGTCCTGAGGTGCCTTTAACATGACTGTGGCAGTGGAAGGAATGTTATTTTAAGCTAATCTACTGGGGTTTGAGTTCTTTCCATGAATAGACTGATCTTTCAATTCTTTACTTTTACAAAGAGGTAAAATCTGACTGAAAATGTTGGTGCAGGTGATTGCACAGCCGCTTGTTCTTAATTTCAGTAAAGTTCTCAGTGCTTATGTTCTGGTCAAGTGATCCGCTGTTATCAAAGATGATTTAATTTAAGCACCGGGTATGTGTTACCTGTAAATCACTCTGCAGCAATTATTTGATGTAAATTAAGAAATTCAGCTTGTTTAATTTAGCTCTGCCAAAATGAGTTTGCTCTTTTTGGCTCTTCTTTTAAGTTGGCTCATTTTATTTTGTGCATGTTTCATTTAAACCATAATTTTGTTCATGCCACGCATATTCTTTAAGCTACAGAATAATATATTCATATAAACTCAAAAATAACATTGACTAGAGCAGATATAATTTGCATGTAAGAATAGCTATGCTAAATCTAATCATGTTTAAGTCATTTTACAATAAGTTTGGTGCAACTTTTTTTGTGTGAAATCTTATCTTTCAAGTAATACGATGGAATGTTGAAAATCTCTTTAACTCATCCATTCGGATGTTCAATCTGGAAATTTGTCATAATTACAAGCGTGTCCTATGGATTGACAGACATCCAGTGAAAGTTTTATTTCCCTCTCTTCTATTTTATTTGCATTTTTCATATTTAAGTGTAATCACAAACAAGTGATTTGGTATTTTAATTGCACAACCTTTTTGGAAACAATTGTTTTTTATGCAGATGCACAGAAATTCAAACTGAAATGCTTGACAAATTGTTTGTAAAAACTTTCTCTAACATCCATCTCCACAGTACATCCATTTTTCTGGAGTAAAAGAGGAAAAAGGAGCATAATTAATTTCCAGTGTTTTTTTTATATATATTCCCAGTATTCCTGCGTACAGGGGCCATAAATGATGGCATGCAGCACATTTCTGCACGTTAAAGTATTTTTTGCAATTATAATTTGTTTCTATTTGAGCTCATGATTGAAAAAGTAGGTTAAGAAAACCAAACTTGCACATTGGTAATCCTTTCCAGCCATGAAAACAAAGCCCTCCATCAGTCCCTGAAAGCGATGGGGTCAACAGTGGAGCAATGTCTGAGCATAAGTCTGCAGTGCAATTTAATTTTGCAATGTTTTCAATGTACCACTTTGGAAAGCATCAAAATCAAATGAGGATGAAAATGATGGCATGAAAACAATTTGATAAGATAAAGAAAATATGAGACATAGTAGCAAGAGAGTTGTTTGTAAAGTAGAAACAAGAAGCTGATTTTTTCTTTTTTTGCTGTTATTTACTCCACTGAATTCCAAACTAAAGACTTCTCACCTCATCACACTGCCTGCCATAATGCATTTCCCTGCCTCATCTTTTTGTTGTTCTCTTCAAATAACTGCTCCTCTGCACACAAACACACCTTACATGAAAGCTGCGAGATAATCGTGACAAACAAGGTTGCTTGTTTCCAGGGGGAGGCTTTGTCAGGCATCACAGGGGGAAAAATCTTTAGCATTCCACATCTGCTCGCCTAATCATGGTAATTTGGTGAGAACAGTGCAGGTTATATGAGCAGCTTCCGCAGTTAGGTGGTCTGCCCTGACCCTGGCAGCTGCAGATATCTGAGATCAAGATGTAGTAAACAAGACACAACAAGAAGGAATTAGGTTAAAAGGTAATTTTACATGATGTCATTATATGCTTAAAACTGCTGTGTGAAGTCAGTAAAACATATCTGCTCGGAGCATTTTAGCATACAAGTCATTCTTTACTCGTTTTTTTTTTTTTTTTTTTTTTTTACCTCAGTGTTATGTTTTTGCTTTTCTGTCAATATAACAATTGATTGTGTAAAACATTTCAATATCTCAAAGTAGAACTTGATGACTTCTACAGCCTCTACTAAAATTAAAGAAAAAAAATTGAGGCAGCATTTCCTTCCAACAAAATAAGCAGAAAAGGCCTGACTTCCACTGATTTTCAATTATCCGTTACTTGAAGCTGGAACCAAGTATTTGGTTAGTCATTTCAACAAGCGGGAGCTGAAATGCCTGGATGCTGCGTTCGTTGCACGCCTTGTATTTTTGAAATGCATGCAGCTGACTGGGTGACTAATAACAACTAGAGGATGCTGTTGCAAACTTTGATGTCTGATGGGTTGGAAATTCAGAAGGCGAGACAAAGCAAGCAATGAACACACCAGCTAATCCTCATGTCAACCGTCCATGCTGCTCAATTATTTTAATGAGTGAATAATTCATTGTAATGAAACCTATTCTGCCAGTAATGCAGCATAACGCTGCTCTAGCTGTAACACTGTGATAATTGTTCTGTCACGGTGCTTTAAGTTGAAGACAACTACAGTGGGAGTTTATAGAGGGGATTTTATTAAATATCTTTTAATCACACTTCAGGTTCACTGCACAGGAAAAATGCATTTACATGCTATGAATATGTCTTTTGATACCCAACAAAATTACAGCTTGTACTGGATAATCCCCTCCAACAAGTCATGCAAAGTAGAAAACATCATTTTAAGAGTTTTTGTTTAATAGTGAAAACAGAACGTTTCATTCAGTACTGCTCAAACTCATGTGATTCGTTGCTTCAGATGATGCCACATATAATAGCTGACTTGCGCAGACTAACATACAGTAAAATGGGATGTGCAGTCCAGTGTGTGTAAATGTTGATTTGAGTGGTAACATGCAACTGACATGCTTCTAAACAAATGCTAATTGGTTACATCTGGTTGTTGCTTATGTGTCACTTTTCGTACTGGAAGAGTTCTAGCTGAAGAACACGCTGAGTCATTAGTTCTTCTAAAACTTCAAACGTCTAAAGCATTCATAGTGAAGCTAAAACGGATCAGAGTATAATCAGTTATTACACAAGTACCACCTTTATTGGAAACATTTGTTTCATGTACAAGTTAAGAATTGGGGAATGTGTGTATCTGAAAAATATTTGGAGTGTATGACTCACTTCTCTCAATTGTTTACTGTTTTGCTTACTATCCATGGAAGTTTTCATAGAAGAAAAGCAACCAGTTGTTTTTTTTTTGTTTTTTTTTTTGTTTGTTTTTTTTATTTTTCAAACTGATTTATTAACACGTCTAGCCCAAATATACACAAATCAACAAACTTGAATTGAAAAAAGTATAATTATACAATGACATACAAACATATTGTATTTCCGTTCAGTAAAATGACAAAGAGGCGGGTTAATCAAAAGAAACGTAACATAAGTACATCCAAATTTTTGGCTCAGATAAATATTCTTTTCTTAGTTTAAAATAAAAAAGTGATACATGTGGCTTATCATATTCTAGTAATAGGGTTTTAAAATGAGAACCTGTAAAATGGAGTTTGGATTTGGCATCTGTGATCTCATCACACCAGCGAGATCCAAGGAAAAGATCTTTGCCTTGTCATGCATATGGTATACTAAGTGCAAACACCATTTATACCAGGTGATTGGTAAACGGAGAAAGCATTACCACTGAGCCAGAGGAAAAGAATATGAACAGTCTTTAAATACCTGGACCAATTGATTTTGGCATCAAATTAAGGTTTGAGTCTGCATCCATCTTTTTATTTCATTTTCAGGAGCAAAGAGACGTTTTCCCTGTTAACATCAGAAATTTCAAAGTATTGTTGGAGGGACTGCATGTCCTATCAGTAATACGTTTTATTAACTATGATTTTAGATGTTTGCAGCTGAGGTAAATATTTGGGGATATCAGTGGATACACATATGTTGTCCTTGTGTTGGTGTCTGAAATGGTAGTAATTATGGGTAATGTGGGAGGAGCTTATCCTTAAACATTAGATAGTTGGGAAAAGACATTCTGCAGGAAAAATTAAGGTTTATTATTACTATTGACTGACAAGATAATTGCATCATAAAGAAGATAAAAATAGCATCAATCCCAGGCTGTAGAGCAGATTTCGTCGCCAGGCTGATTGTACAGCATACTGCTCTCTAAATCTGAGTTTGCCATCCAACATATATGCCAGTGTATTCATGTTTGCATGGTCTGTGTAGTCAATGACCATGTGTAATGCTGTAACATGGCATCCTCAACAGGGTGCATGCGGTTTGATTGGCAGTATTACCATGATACATTTTGGACCTTTATGAATGTTTTCTGGGAAAAAACAAATCCAACACGCTCTGTTGAGTTATGCAAACTTTTCTTTAGAGTAACATAAACGTTTTTTGGAAGTTAATCCCACAAAATATCTGAAAAGATTTTTGCTGCCATCAATTTGGTTCAGCCATTTGGCCCATCTGCATATGGGATCCGGCCAGTAAAGCAGCTCTTGAGTCAGAACTTATTCTGAGTGAGGGATTTTCTTAAGCAGGGATCCTCAATCCTGGTCTTCAAGGCCCGGTGTCCTGCAGGTTTTCCAAGTGTCCCTGCTGGAACACACCGGACTCAGAGTACCAGGACTGAGGATTCTTTTCTAAATGCTGTATATTGGTGAAAATAATTTTTCTGAGCTATAACTTCATCTTACACCATATATAAGCAGCAGACTTTGCCACAAACTCTTTTCATTCCTCACTTTAGAGACTGGTGATTATTTAAGGGGTTAAATACTTGGTTTTATAATTATATATGTTGTAAAAAGCCAAAAAAACATTCCTGCTAATGTGTCTCATACTGATGGTTCACTTCAAGTCAGAGACTTTCTGTCCCTTTGTGTTTTAATGTACAAACATTTAAGTTTTTTTTTTTAAAGCGCTTCTCATTAAATCTTCTTTTTTTGGCACCCTGCAATACCTATCTAGCAAACCACACCCATTTGCTCTGTTTGCATATGCACTGTTTTGTTTTGTTGTTTTCTTTCAGAACTGAAGCTTTGTGGATTTTTTTCTCCTTTTTTTTCAAAGTTAAAAAGTATCTTAAACACATTTTACAGTATTCAAAACTGAAGTTAAATTTGATGTTTTCTACCAAACCATACTATTTTATTTCTAAGGCACTGTAAAAACAAAATAACCAAAATGCTGTAGAACAATATTTAAACATTAATTAATCTCTTAATTGATACCTATATTTTGGTTCAACACCTAATGCATGTGCTTTTTGCAATAACAAACAGTAAATTTATGGTCATGTACTGAAACGAATTAGGCTTGGCTTGCAAAATTTGCATATTCGAATTTAAGATTCATTTGTAATTAATTAGAGAATTTTTGTGTTAAAACAGAATAAAATCTTCTCATTTAGAGTTTACACTGGCCACAAACAAAATGACTTTTCCACCATTTCTAATCATGCGTTTCTCCATTCTGCTGTCTAGTCTGCGTCTTTGCAACATTTCAAACAAACTAGCACATACTTCTTGCTGCAGAGCATTTCTTTGTATCACGTGCCATGGAGTAAACTCAAGAGAGGGCTCATTATTTCTGCAGAGCAGCTGTACAAAGTAGGGAAATGGATGCAGCAGGAAATGGAGCCGCATACGGTTGTAGACATAAACATTCTGTTAAATCACTCCTGCACTTCTTCACTGCACTTTCCCTCCATGTTGAACCCATCCTGTCTCCCTCAGCGAAAAGGTTAAATGGCTCCTTGTTAATTGGCCTTGTGTCAGAGCTCCTCTAGTTTTTTATCCATCCATCCATCGCTCTGGAAAACGAGGCCATTAAGGCGGCTCCTCCCATATGTGCAGCTTTTATTCCGGGTCTACCACACAGATAATAGCAGATTATCAATTTAATGTTGTCACTGAGTGCAAAACAAATTATGCTGCAGGGTGCGGCTGTTTCGCTGCCTCCCAGTGATAATCCGCTGTATTTGTCATCATTATGGAGGCTAAACTGAAGTTGTCTGTTAGCATAAACACTTGAAAAGAAGCAACACATGATCAGCTGATTGTAAGCTGTGTCAAGTTAGACTGGTCATGGTTTTTCCAAAGGATCTTGAGGGGTTCCCGTGATTATGAGAAGGTTTTTCCTATGTTTTCCCCATAATCCTGCTGCTCTGTGTGTGTGTGTGTGTGTGTGGGTTGGATGGCATTAATTCTGTAATTAAGCTCATAATGGATCATATTAATTGCAACATGTTTTTAATGGATGACCAAATAGTGAAAGCTATCTTTGGCATGGCAATGTTTAAAGCTTAATTAGTTTCAACATGGTGCAAATTGAGACGCCACCTCGCATCCCGTTCTTTAACAGGATAGGCTTATGTTTATTCTATCCTCTGGAATAAATATAATACATTTACTCTGTTCAAAACAGAAACGACTGAGGACGAGAGGTTCATGACTATGTGGTAAATGGCTGAAAGCTGAAGCGATACTTGATAGAGAGCCCACATCAAAGTCGCTCCTTCAAAGGCAGCCATTACATCCCAGCCAGTAAAACTGAGGCATTTTGTGTGATTGCATAGACACTGCATACCCTGTGCCGGTTCTTCTTTCATGATATTCCTTTCCTTTAATCTTTCTTCTCGCTGAGTTAATCATCGTATGGCTGATGGGATTTTGAGACGGGATGTTGAGAGGGTGCGGGACAGGACCCGGTCACGGGATGACCCTTTTATCAGCAGTAAGCAGGCTTTGACTGGGCCTCAAGTTCGGCGCTAAATGATTTCCCTGGAGAGCAATGGTTCTGCCACTGAGTCGGCACCGCCCGCTGTCACACACGCACACACTCATGGACACACACACACACACAGATGTATAGAGGCTACTTGACCCTGCTTCTGGCTGTCCAGGAGACTGGACTGTGGGAAGAGCATGCATATTTTATCATGCCCATACTGTCCCTGTGGAGAAATATTCACATTGTGGAATTAGACTATGGAGTAATTGGTAACAGTTCATTGAAAGTGCCTGAGCACATTTAAAGCACACTGAGCATTTGCTCTTAGAAAAACTCATCCTTCTTTTCTCTTGTCACACTTTTTGTTTCAGACTTTTCAGTGTGACTGTTCTTTGTTTATGGGGATTTGTGGAAATTTCCCATTGGAGGATGAAAGGCAAGGTACATTTATTTGCATAGCACGTTTCATGTGCAGGACAATTCAAAGTGCTTTACATAAAATATTAAAAGTGTTGCACTGTGATGCAGGAAGCATTAAAGGCAAACTTTAAAAAGAAGTAAAATTAATTAAATATAACAGAAAAAGTAGATAAAATGGATTAAATTGGTTAGTATGAGGAATTAACTGTTTTTTCATAAAAGGAGGCAAATAAAACAAGTTTTCAACATTGATTTAAAACAAGGGACACTTTGTTTTGTGCAGTACTTTTCTGAGAGCTCATTCCATGTAAGGATCATTAAAACTGAACACTGCCTCTGTGTTTAGTTCCGACTCCGGGAACAGAACGTAGGTTTGACCCTGATGAGCTGTGGGATCTGGTTGTTTCAGAACAACCAGAAGATACTGAATGGATCTGAATAGTTTTGGGCCATTCAGTACTTTATAAACTAACAGTAGATTCTAAAATCAGCTCTCTGACAGACAAGAATCCAGTGGAAAGTTCTGAGGTATGGAGTTATATGATCCACTTTCCTGGTTGTAGTGAGGACTAGACCAGCTGGATTCTGGACTAACTGCAGCTGTCTGGTGGACTTTTTAGGGAGTCATGTAAGGACAGCATTACTAATCTAGTCTACTAAAGATAAAATAATGCAGAAAATGTTCTACATCCTATGACATCAGTTCTTTAATCCTTGATGAAAGCTGATTTTACAATGGTCCTCTTGCGACTCCAGAAATTCAGAGTCCATGACTTCTCCCAGATTTCTGGCTTCATTTGTTTGATTTGGCTGTATGAAGCCGTTTTCTGATTTTCTTTGGCTCCCAAAAAGATTACAGTTTTTGTCTTCATTTAAGTGTACCGTGAGACGGCTAGACGGCTGTGGCTCAGGTTTAAGAGCAATCGTCTTTCAACCGGAAAGTTGTGAGACACGGAACTCTAAGCTGCCCTCCGATGTGTCTACTGGGGTGTGAGTGTGTGAATGGGTGAGCATGTACTATGTGGTGTAAAGCGCTTTGAGCGGTCAACATGACTGGAAAAGCGCTATATAAGAATATAATAATAAATATAAGTCCATTTACCATTTTCCATAGTTTGGATCTGTATAAAGTCTCTAGGTGAGGTGGTTTTGCAGCTGTGTATATCAGCAAAACTATGATAACATATTTTGTTTTATCATAATTTCAACTTTTAGCATGTAGATGAACATCAGTGGCCCCAAAACGCAGCCTTGAGGAACTATAAAAGCCAAATGTGGGAGCTACTACTATTGATTTTAGCATTGCTAGTTGTTATTCCATTTCTTTTGAGGAGCTATGCCTTTTTGTTGCTCTCCACTGCTGGGTATGGTTACATAATGTTTTTTAAACTCTGAATAAAAAAAAAATGTTCAAGTTTAGATAAAAATGTTAATTCCAAATTGTTGTTTACTTGGCAACATGTTAACTCGCCTTCCCTTAATTACGATGTGACAGCAAAAGTGATGCAATCACACATACAGGATTTACACATTTTCATTCAAAATTAGCTTTTTACACATTTTTGTTTTTGAAACGGTTTAAAGCGGAATCAACATTTATTTGGAATTAAAGTGGAATTAAAACTCATGTAAACATGGCCATTGAATAACTGTTGTCCATGCTCTTTCTTGGTAAGCAGTAAAACAAAACATCAGTTAAAAACACTGTGCCAAATGTCAGTAGACGTTTGCTTTTAAGATGCAATCATTTTTGCACCTAAATGTTTTTTTGTCTATATTTCACCGCAAAGAACTTGTACAATTCCTCAACGTTGTTGAGTTGCTCACTTAACTGCTCATTACAAACTTGATGTTTTGTTTTTTTCATTTCCTTCCACCAAATGCATCACTTCACTGATTTATAGCTTTAATGTTGGGGACTCTGCTATTAATCCAGATCGTATGTTAGTCATCCTGAGAAATGACTCATTCTGATCTTTACGTAGATTGTAGGATGATGTCTTTGAAGGAATTTGCTGTTAGGCAAAAAATGTCAAAACAAAATGATCATTTCTTCTTACAGGGAGGAAAAAATATACTTTTATTAACTGAAGGTTTGTTTTGTCTCTGCACTATTCAGAAGGTTAATCATTATGTTAATGCTTTTATCTCCAAATTTTGATTTAAACATTCTGCTATCTTGAGCAAATCAAATGACACAAGAGCAAATACATTTTATGTGATAAATTCAGCATTTTTCAGTAACAAATTACTGTAACGGGATACTAGCTTGGTTTATTATAACACCTAATAATTGGTCAGAATCTATAATAGTTAAATGTGTGTTTATTGGTTGCCACCTGACAGTACACTCTACAGGTTAGAGCTTATGTTTTTACCGGGGGTGTAGATGGGAGAGTGGAAATGCCTGCGTGTTAGAGAGTGATAAGGTGTCTGTAATTTATCTCTGAGGTTTAATATACGAGTGTGTGCAAAGATTTTACACAGTACCTTTTTTTATTTATTCTTACTATGTAAAGCACTTTGAGCCACATTAATATAAAAAATAAAAAGCTTGATTTGATTATAGTTTCTTAGAAGCAACCAAGCACAGATGGAGAATGTTTTGGACAAACTATTTCTTTTAAGGTTAATTTAAGAAAAAAGTGATTCAAGCAAAAATTCTTTCTTGAAATCAATAAAAACCTTAACTTTAACTCTTATTTATAGCATGAAATTAGCTTTGTCATCTCATTAAATGTATCAGTTATAACTAGTTAAAGTTATGGTTTCCTTTCTCCTAACTGGATATTTACTAGTGATTTATCTCAGTGGAAAATTTCACCACTGCAGTAAAATTTGAACAAATTAATAATATTCCAGCAAAAAATGAAAGGAATAATCAGGTTACATAAAATGTAGCAGTGAAAAAGGCTAAAATAATACACGTGGGTGATGTGAAGGAAACACGACTGTTTCCACGTTGGAGTCGATGAAGTTCTTGGGTCCTTTATTTAGCGTTCTGAAAAAGTCCTCAAGAGGATAAAACTTTGATGATTGAAGCACTGAAGTGCAACACTTTAAGCCATTAGCCTTTATGTGATGCGAGATTGAAACCAATATGCAGTTACTCCCACAATCACAACAGTTCCAATATTCTTTGAATATAATCATAATCTTTACTTGCCAGGATGCACAAATGCAACATGAGCATGTCTACAGGAAACATTCTGCTTTAACCCTTGTATGGTGTTTGGGTCTTTTGGACTTTCTTTTTTTATCAAGAGAAAATGTATATAATTGGTTATTTTCTTGAACTCACAGTGGCCTTGGCTCATTTTGTTTGAAGAGCATATGTCAAAGCACGTTGTCAATGTCTACATTCTGTGTACAACCTCTTTATTACAGTGTGTTTGGGTCCAGTGGACCCAGAGCTAGAAGTCAGAATATTGTTGGTTCTGTGTAGCTTTATCCTGTCCTCCTCTCCTGCCATTATGTTGGACCCTGCCACTCACAGTGCAACACTGTTGCAAAATTCATGCACCTGCATCATTTGCTCTCATGCATTTTTGCTCTTTCTCACAGTCTATTTTTCCTACTCTATCCCACCTGGAAATTGGGGAAAATATTTTTTATTCTAAAAACAAATCATTGATCACAACTATTAACTATTAATTTGTTTGCTGGGAGGGCTTTAGAATTGATTTTGGAACGGTAAATGTACTTTTACTTATATAGCATTTTTTCCAGTCATGTTGACCACTTAAAGCACTTCATATTACATAGCACATTCACCCATACACACTCACACCCCAATACACATTGGGGGGCAACTTGGGGTTCAGTGTTTTGCCCAAGGGCACTTGTCAGCATGTAGTCAGGTGAAGCCCTGGAATCAGTATCCCAACTTTCTGGTTGAAAGACGTCTGCACTTCCTCCTGAGCTACAGCTGCTCTTTAGAGAGACAGAAGCTTCTGATAATGATGTTTCAGAATGTGAAGACTACATTTCTAAACATTTTGAGCCTAACTGAAGAAGAAAATGAGACTGATTATCTACTGGTTCCAAAATGAAGTATGCCCCAAGAACAAGCACGCCAGCAGTTGAGTGAAGAAATATGGATGTCATAGAATCGGTAAACCGAATGGTTATCCTGTTGAAGAAACAAACCACCCCAAAGGTATGTAGTACAGATGCAACTGGAGCCAGCACTGAAGGAAGTTTCTCATGGGCAGGACAATAAAGTCTTCTTTTGAGCTTTTCATTATATATTTTCTCTAGAATATAGTTCTGGATTTCACTAATTTGGAGGGAAGTTGTGTCTTCGGACAGAAATGGAAGGAGATGGACCAAGCACATTTAACACAGATTTAATAATCTAACATCTAAAAAACATACAAGTAAATATTAACCAATCAAGTTGCTCTTATTGCTTCTAATGAAGATAAAGTTAACTAGGTAGTGTTACATAAACTGTTTGCATTATTTTAAAATTGCAAAAAATGCAATGGGTCCAGCAGACCCATGAACATTGGCTGATTAACAAAAAATGAACATTACACAAGGGTTACCAAGGAAGTTTTTAATATCTGAACATGACTACATACTGAGTGAAGATACAAGCAGAAAGGTAAAATGGCTACACTGATTCTCAACCTTTTTATGAGTCAGTGCCCTTCCATCCATCCAGGTCACCTACCAGTCTTACTAATAAAACATAGGCCAAAGCTACAAGCTGATGCTGGACTCCAGTTTATACCTGAGAGCTGTTCTTTTTCCCTTTTTTGCATGATTATAGAGAACACAGTTTAAATGATACGTCCATCAGACTCTGTGAGATGTCCTAAAAGACACCACATGTACAGAAAAAGACATGACACCACATGCACATGCTGCTTTTATGGTAGTAAACATGTATACACACATGCCAATGTGTGTCGGTTCTGAAGTTTTTATGCAGTCATGGCCGACTTGGCTGCATCCTGCCACCTCCAACACACAATCATGACATCTGTTTCACTGATGTGAGATAAATATTTTATGAAACATGACATGATCAATAATACTGAGGTCACTTTATCAGATCTGTTGATTATTTGTTGTATCATTAAAAACCAGAAGTGAAACTGAAACTGTGAACAGAAACAAACAGCACTGCAAAGCTTCCAAAAAGCAGCAATGCTGTTACCACTAAGTTAGTGTGAGCTCTGCCAGTTATGACTTTCAGAAAAATATATTTACACCATAGCACACCTGTTGTGCCAAGTAATCGTATTACTTTAAGGGAAAAAGGTTTTGGTGGATAAGATGGTCTTTATTAAGCGATGAACTTAGATTTGAGCCAGTGTCCGCTGAGCTGATAAACTGTAGCCTCTTGTAAATATACTTCTTACTCTATCTCGTGAGCTAAACACAGTCCTGCAGCGCTTGGCTTGCACCTTGAAAAACTGGCTGAATCCCGATGCAAGCTAACAAACAGCCACTCTGAATGAAGAATGACAGAAAAAAACTGTTAAAAAACAGTATGTCTTAGTCTTACTGTTTTGTGGTCAGAGTAAAGGGTTTTGCAAGAAATGCCTAGTCCTTTGGCTAGTTGGAAGTTAATCACAAAGGTCCAGACTGTTTATATAACAAACAATTTTTTAGGTTCAAATGTGCGATCTTCATGTTATTCTGCTGTTTAGCCTGTGCCTTTCTTTGCCGGTGTTTACTGTAAATTTTATTTTAAGACCTACATTTTTCTGACTTATTTGTTCATAGTCATTAATTAAAATCAAACTAATCACTAACCTGTTCAAAGAAAACCTTAACAACCCCATTTTAACCCTTTAAGACCCAACCCAAAAGTGGTATGACATTATTTTTAATATGAGGTCTTTTTTTGTCCCTTCAACAAAATAATAAAGTAAGGATCAAATTTATAGAGATATTAAGCATTGATAACCGTGTGATATGTCACAATTCGTGTATAAACTACTGTTTTCTAGTGTTCATTAAGGGAGAAAAGGGAAAAATCAAATTGTGTTCTACAGAATTTTGAGCAACGTTTTCACTATAAAATGATGAAAAACGTATGAGAAAGTAAATTAATCATATGTCACTCTGAGTTCTTTTGGATTAAAATGGAGGTTGTTGGGAACTCCCTCCGAAGTAGTCTTAAGGACCCCTGTGGGGCGATTCAATCTGTTTACACTAGATCATATGGCCAACCCAAGTCTTGTGGATGACCTGTGACATCCTCTAGCCCAGGAGTGTGCAAGGACACTCTCTGAAGCTGCAGTCCTGCAGGTTTTGGATAATTTCTGTTGTAGCACACCTGAATCACGCTAAAATGCTTGTGTAGCACTTAACAAGCTGCCAAAGAGCCATTTATTTAGAATCTGGTGCATCAGAATAGGAACAATCTAAAATCAGCAGGACTGCAGGGAATTGACACCCCCTCTTTGGCCACTAAGCTTTCTCACATTATGTAACTACTTTTTAAATCCATGTACATAAAAAAGAAGCCGTGCCTGTAAAGCAGCAACGGATCACGTTAAATGGTGGTTTGAGTGTGTGTTAAACAAAGCTGCAGCGCACAAAGTGGGATGTGTGCCTCTGAATTGTTGTTGAACTGCATCCGTCTTTGAGTTTTAACAAGGCCTTGAAGGCTTTTGATTATGGATGCCTCACATTGGGTAATTGGTGTTTCTGTCAATCAGAACTTTAACGTCATTAAGGGAAAAACATCATAGGATAAATACGGCCACTTACAATTGTTACATTATTGATTAAGGTGTCCCCAATGCAGTTAAAGATGTTTTATGGAATATCACACTAAGTAGATTAAACAAATACAATTAAGAGAGGACTATATACGAGGCAATTTTCTGTTAACAACAACTGTACACAAGTTCATGTATTACTGTCATTCATTTTACTCTGCTAGTAAAATATTATTTCAATTCTAGCTGAGGAAAGTCACAACTCCAAAGACAAATGCATTTTCCATTTGTTCATTGATTTGATGCTGAATCTTTCTCTAATATGTGTTTCCATCCTGACTTTGTCATCCATTCCACTCAAAATGTTTGCAACATATCAAATCTGTTTCCTCAGGAGTTCATTGTTCCATAATTCACTCCTTCTATACTTAACAAGCTTTTAAACTACTTCAGTACGCGCTGTCAAAATCTGCAAAGTTCTTGTAACAGTCGACATCTCTTTGCCAGGGCCAGTGCACAACATCAGTCTAATTGGCCCACTTTCAGCAATCATCCAACTGTTTGTGCCATCTAAAAAGGCTGCGATTATAATGCTTTATATAATGGTTAACACATACTCCAGAGAAACCATGCAATGAAAAATGACATTTCACAGCCCTGAAACAGCTCTGTTATTAAGATTTTTTTTTCTTTTGGTCTTTTTAAAATTCTTCCGAAAGAAATGGAGATTCCTGCAGCTTGATGTAGCCACACCAAAAGAAAAAAGTAATTATTTTAAGTTCATGCAAAACTGTTTTCTTTTTCATACATCCAAAAATAAATAAATTAATTCATGCATTAAACTCCCTTATGGTTGCTTCTGTTTTTATACTAATTTATTTTGTTTTTAATTCTTATTGATATTAAAAAATACATTTAAATATTTTCAATTTGAATGTATTTTATTCTATTGCAGCTCAGCCAGCATATCCATGTAGGTTTGTCCACAGTTTCCATAGTGGTTTCACCTGTTCACTGGTTTAAGTTTGTTCTGACTGGGCTTCATCTGGGGGGCCAACCTTTAGAGATCTCCAGGACCCAGTTAGGCCCCATGTCCCAGCCAGCATGTCACTGTGGGGCCCATACATTTTGCAGGTCCCATGCGGTTTGTTACATGCTGCATGCATATGATGCACGTGTGGGTTGACTGGATGAGTCATGTAAGTGTTGCAGGTGTGCTAGTGCACATGGGCACTAATGTAAAACAAATGTAAAACTCACACAGGCTGCCTGAAAAGGCCCCAATTTGGGTCCCAGCTGAAAGCCAGTCAGAACCAGTTTGAAACCCAAATACGCAAATACTGGAACTGCAGACCAGCCCATGTGGGACCCTTATTTGCAGCCCAGATGTAACACTTAATGGTCTCATATGGACACGCTGAGAGTGAATCTTTCTTTTATTTGTTTTCCTTATTGGACTTAATTTTGTTCACATTTGTTTGGTTTATATTTAATTATATAAAACAACAGCACTTTCTTCTCTTAAAATCTAGTGCTAGATGTGTTGTGCTGCAGTTGTGGCTCCTTTCCAGCATTTTCAGTTGAAAGCTGCTGACCAAGAATCTATACAAGGTTTTGACTCGGATGTCAACCTGAGACGTGTCGGGCTGGCTGGTCTGATTTTACTATTGAGGTTAATGTCGGGGATGGTTATTTCCTGAGGCAAGCCAAACCCTTTCACTAATTGTTGTGCTAAAGTCAAGGGCATAGGTGGATTTTTTTCTGGCAAGGGATGGATTGTTGTGAATAAGTAGATTTCTTTTTCTGAAACGTGTATGTGCTCTGAATCATTCCACAGTCAATTTGCTGGGTTTGTAGAAAGTGTGGATGGAACGTGAACATCTAAATGGCTCTGCCGAAGTGAAACACAAGTTCTATCCTAAAAGAAAAATATTCACCCACAAATTAAATTAATTTCACCCTTTTTTTGTACCCTCAGCACAGTGGATAGTTAGACTTTATCTGCAGCACTTCTATCACCAAAATAACTATGTCTCAATAATATCAGGTGATAGATTTTTGCACCAGCAACTAGATTGGGAATGGGTGAACTGGGAATAAGTACAGTTTAGGATCAGTTTCAGCAGTCTCACAGAGATGTTGCCAAAGGCGGTCAGGTGAATAAAACAAGCACTCAGAGATCTGAGATTACCCCACTATAGGAAGGCAGCAGCACCATAGAGGACGAATGTTGTTCAATTTTAAATGACAAGACGGCACAACTTCATTATATGACAAGGTCAGAAGCAGGGCAGTGCACGGAGGGAGAGGGATATGTCGCAAATGGATTTCAAACATTGTAGATAAAACTGAGAGCTGAACAACTGCCTACATGATTGTATTACTTTCACATCCCCAAAGACTGTTGTGGCACTAGGTCATTTCTGTCCAAAGCTATTCAGAACAACATCTAGTGTACAAGCTAGAGGACGTATCGGTTGATTTGTTTGACCCAACAGAAAGGTTGGTATTATAAAGATGCATTTGTCTTTCAGGGGAAGAAAAATGTGATTTATTTGTGTTTTTATTTGTTTACAGATTTTATGAACATAAAAAATGACAAAGGTGTTCAAATAAATTGGGTCCCAATGTGTGCCAAAAAAAAAGATAAAAATACCAGAACCTATTATACCACCAACAGCCTGAGGGGTTGATACAAGATCAATGCTTTCATGTTTATTCCAATTAGTGCCTTAAAAATTGAGACTCTTCTGACCAGTTAATATTTTTCCAATCAGATATTGTCTCATTTGAGCCTCTGAGAATTGTAACCGTGTTTTTTTGCTTTTAGCTGACAGGTGTGACACCTGTTGTGTTTTTCTGCTGCTGTAGCTCATCTGCTTCAAGGCTGCTTGCTCAGAGATGGCGTTCTACTTACCTTTGTTGTAAAATGAGTGGTTACCTGCATTACTGTTTCATTACTTTCATCTTCAGCTGCTCGGCCTATTCTTCTCTGACATCAACAAAGCCATTTTGTTCAGACAGCTGACACTCACAGGATGTTTTCAGATCTCAGACATGGTTGTGCTAGAAAGTCCCAGTAGAACAGCAGGTTCTGTAATGCTCTATTTATCCCACATTCAGTCGCATAAATCCATTTGCTTCCTTCTTCTTGAACTTCAAGCCATCTTGACCATGTATACATACTTAAATGCACTGAGTTGCCGTCATGTGATGAGCTCATTAGCTTTTGTGTCACAAGCAATTGAACAAGTGTGTCTAATAAAGTGATGGGAGAGTGTGCAAATCTTTTCCTTTGACCCACCAGATGTTAATGGTTTGTTTTTATGTTTGTTGGATGTTTTTTATTACACAGCATTTTGACAGTGGAAATACAAACACCAGTCGGAGAACTGGTGTGTGACCATAAAACTGTACTGGTAGCTGTTTTTCTCCTTCCACTATGTAGCCTCTGCTTATTTCTGATTTGCCCAAATCACTATTTAGCAGAACAGTGTGATAAGAAGTGTTTTGTGCACGTGTAGAGCGTTTTAGCACCACTTAATTACTGTGTGGAGAAAGCAAGTCATTTACCTGATTGTATCAGTTTGGGTCACATGGTTAGTCTAAGGTGAGACCTGCCAGTTTGAACCAGATCCTGTCCCCTTACCCACTCTGCACCCTATGGCCCTCTACGATGTGTGCACTTGTGCGCGCAAGTGTCCAAGTGCGTAGGTTACAAGTGTGGGGAAAACAGGGCAATTAGGACATTTATAGATTTATTTTCCGACCTAAATCTAATGAAGCTGAACATAATTTTGTTCGTCTTTGTGAAAAAAAGGTAAAATACACATTTTAAATGAATGCATGAACTACTGAACACATTAATGTAAACTTGCTGTATGATTTTTAGATGTGGATGGATAAATAACTGTTTTAATTTATATTCTAAACTAAATTTATGAGTTAATTAAATTGGCTGCTTTTTTAAGCAAATTGATTGGTCAGGGACATGGTCAAAAATGTGTTTTCATGTCTTTTGGTTGGAGCAGGAGATAAAAAAGGCTCAAACTTGGAAAAAAATAAAGCAGTGCTTGAATAAATATTTTAAAAAGAAAGCAGTTCAATGCTAATTTACTATGTAATGACTTTAACATGCTTTAATGCGCCCCACTGAACACACTGTGCTTCCTCAAAATAACACATGAAACTAAAATATTCTGGTCTACTTCCACGGTATTTTCATCCTGATCTTTCAGCTTTAAACCCAGCTCTCTAATCACATCCTCTCCTCTTGCACTAGTTTAATGGCAACTGACTGGATAATTAAAACCAACAGCTGTTTATCTCAATGAACCACCTAGTAATGCTTTAACTAATTATAAATATTCCATATAGTTTTGATGAAAACCTGGCTTGGGGTTCATACCATCTGTGGCTTGAGCATTTCCATGACATTCATACGTGAATCTGGCCATTTCAAATGCCTTTTGAGTCGTCAACCATATGAAATGTTGAGGTTACAGAACTACTTTCTGCTCTGGGATTTGGCTCCCAGTTTGGTCCGTCACTGGATGCATGAAGGACATGGAGCAAAAACTAGGTTTTCTTTTTCTGAAAGGCAATATGGAAGAACAAACAGAGTAGGTGGAAGTGGAAAAAAGAGCCAATCTTGTGAAAGCTACTCCACAAGAGAGCAGCAGAATGTTCATTTCAACAGTGTGTGTGCCCTAAAAGTTGAAAAATGTGGAAAGCCAGATTTCACACAAACAGTATGAGTTTTATGAGGAAAGGTTTGGAGTCAAAAGGCCCCTGAAAGGTCTAGTCAGGAAAATGCTGGGGAAGCTAAAGTGTTTGTCTCATTCTGCTGGTGTTGTGGAGGCAGTTTGCTGTCAAAGACCAATAGTCCACCACAGTGGTGTATTGAAGCGTAAATGAGAATGAAGCAAAGATGGTAGTTTTTCTAAAAGAAGAAAAATGTAATGATACTAAATGTACCTAAAGTGACATTTTCCAACTTTGTTTCTTGCACTATAAATAGGAGTAACAGCTTTATTATTTCAACCGGTGGGTGTTTTCAACTCAGTGGGAGTTTTCATTTCCCGTCACACAGGCCCGACTTTTATTTGTGACCTCGCATCAGGGAAAGATTACTAGGGCGAGTATAATTAGAGCCTTTTGCTGCCTGTCAGATGTGTGCTGTCCAGACGTCCACAGCATAAAAGAAGCATTCACCATTCATCCCAGACTGTCACCTGACATTCAGACTTAATGTGATGTGTCACCTCAGGATTCCTCTTTCCCAGATATACCACACTCATGTTCTCATTCCCCACCTGAAGCAGGAGGTGCATATTAAAGCTAAATTATATTTTACTGATGATAGATGTTCGTGAGAGGCTTGAACTGATGCGTCTCAGATTGGTGATGTGGAAGCCAGGTAGTTAGCGAAGCCCTCCTATTTCTTTCAAATCCATTATTGTAATGCCATCTTCTCTCCTCCAGTTGACTGCAGCCAGTGGTGCGTAACCAGAAACAGACAGAACAAGTCAGAAAATGGAAGTTTTACAGGTGCTTGTGTGTAAAATGTTATTAGTGACCATAAACTCTACACTTTTGGTTTGAACTGCAAGTTAAAGAATATTATTGGAAAGTTGGATTTTCATGTCTTCAAGTGAAAGCTGGGTTGTCACTTTGGCCGTATGAACTTGTTTTCTAAATACTGACATTTAACAGGGTTATTTGGCTCTCCAGACCTACACGGGTTGTGATAACATTTCTCTCACAAAAACATTGGATGAAATTGGAGAACAGAATCGCGCTGCTGGAGAGAATCCATGGGGGCAGTTTGCAGGTCATTCAATTTAAACTCGGTGCAGTACCTGAAACTAGTTCTGCAAAGGTAGGCATGTGGAGGAGCAGAAGATAGAACAAGTAGAGTAGTTCTGTAGTTTTACATTTCAAACACAATGAATCGTCTTCTGGATGTCAAAGAACATATGAAGCTCGGCTGCCAAACCAACACTGATTTATTTTAACGCATTAGGCTTTCAACTAATTGTGCTTCATTCGCTATTAGAATGGTTTCTAATCTGAATAAAATGAAACTATTACAGATGCCTTGAGCCACCACAGTTATTGCCAGGAAATGGTGTAAAGCAGTATGAAATGCAGATGCTGAATTCTAACCAGTGTTTGGGAGAATTCATCACTTATTTTCAGTCCACTTCCATTCAGAATATCTCAGGCTGTTCTCTCTGCTTCCCTTCCCTCAGAATGCTCTGAGTCACACTTCCATTAGGTATGGACGAATCGGTACTGTGGAGATGACACTTGAATTCCTGCCACTCAAATGATCTGATTTAAATTTTTAGTAACTGTTCTACTCTACTGATACAAAACATACCATTTATTTAACTTTTCAGAGTTTGGGACAATAAAACGACATTGTTATATTATTATATTGTTTTAAAATATTGTATTAAGCCATTTGCAATTTAACAAATTTGAATAATTTTGTGTTAATCTGTGGTTTAATTATATTAATATCTTTTAAAACATTTTAAGACTTATTTTATTTTGATCATCTGTATAATTCATTCTTGTTTTAAAAGCATTTATTTCCAGTATTAAGGTTTTATTTAAATTCCTTATTGTCCTTTAATGCACACTGTAGCATCATGAATTATCTATATATGTGGCAATAATGATTAAAAAATTCAGTAAACGAAAATTAATATATTTACAGGTAAAATAACGGATCAGTGATACAAAGTTTGGAGGCTTTTGAATGGAAACCATTTGTGATTTTAGCTGAGCACAGATGTTCGAAACTGCAGATGGGTGGAGGTGTAGATGGATGAAACTGCAGATGGGTGGAGGCGCAGATGGGTGGAGGTGAAGATGGGTGAAGATGCAGATGGGTGAAGATGCAGATGGGTGGAGGAGCAGATGGGTGGAGGTGCAGATGGGTGGAGGTGCAGATGGGTGGAGGTGCAGATGGGTGAAGGTGCAGATGGGTGGAGGTGCAGATGGGTGGAGGTGAAGATGGGTGGAGGTGCAGATGGGTGGAGGTGAAGATGGGTGGAGGTGCAGATGGGTGAAGATGCAGATGGGTGAAGATGCAGATGGGTGGAGGTGCAGATGGGTGGAGGTGCAGATGGGTGGAGGTGCAGATGGGTGGAGGTGCAGATGGGTGGAGGTGCAGATGGGTGG
>JBAMHX010000022.1:3515413-3529040 GCA_037177515.1 Pseudomugil tenellus
TGTTATTGCAAAGATACAGATGATAAAAACTTGGCTGGGTCACTTTTGACCCATGTTGTGCGTCAAAGGGTTAAAAAAAAAAAAAAAAAAAGACCCGCTGTAGCCAAGGGTTACACAGGGAGCTTTTCCACTCAGCGTGGCTTTCCTGTGGCTGGCTACCACTTCAGATGAGGAAGTAAGTAAAGGAAGGAGCTGGGTTTACTAGGCATGCCTCCACCAACTGTGTCTGCATGTGTTCCCCTCTGTTGGACTACTGAGAGCTATAAGATTGACAAATGGACTCTTTTACAGCAGAAACTAAATGAAAAGGTCCATGCAAATGAGCACCTTCTTTGTGATCCTTTGTTTCTTTAAAATGACTGACATTTTTTAGTGGCTTGACAACTGTAAAGAGAGAGGATTGCTGAAATTTAGGACTTGTCTTTTCTTTTTTATTGTTTATTTCTATAATTCTATGAGATTATTCTGAGAGGAAATTCTTTTGGTTCGAGTCTCTACTTGCTATTACACACTTATGAAAAGCTCTGGCTTGGACACATTTCTGGGGGAGTGAGCTGTTAGGTATTTATTTGCAGTCATAGCACAACATGGAGTGAAAATAAGTAGACAGCAATAAGTGTACCTTACAGCAGAGTACATTTAGTCATAATTTCCAGTGTTATGCATCACTGAAAGGCTGTTTTCTGCCCTCTTGTAACCAATCATATTGTTGACACTCCAAAAACAGATAAAACAATCTAATATTGTTTGAAATCATCATGCACAGACAAACACACATAGAGAGACCTCACAAAAAAAGACCATGCATGTGATAGCCAACAGATTTTACTGTTCAGTTTTCACTGTTGTGTAGACACAACTGTTAATAGTGGAAATGTAACACAGCTGAATTAAAAACAGTATTTCAGGATGGTAGGAGATATCTTCAAAATAAAAATGCACTTTCAACTAGACATGTTTATGACTTATTTATTAGTTAGAATGAGGTACAGAGTTGGCCACTATTTTGCAGAGGCGTCTAATATTTCATTTGTGCAGAAAGTTAGTTTTACTCAGCAGAGATGCAGATCGAATGTTTACGAAAATGTTATAAGAACAGTGATCTTTGTTTTTTTTTCTTGAATTCCCATTAACTGTTTGGAAAGTAAAGTCCATTCAGACATCAGTTTTTTTTTTTTTTTTTTTTTGTTTTTTTTTCGCAATAGACAATAGCAATAAACACTAAAATCTAATGTGTGGATGGTGATCAACACCTTATAGACGGTGAATACACCTCCATACTGCTCATTAAGCTAATCTTGGCCACATATAGAAAAGTCCTTTGCTGCCTTTGGAACATTTAAGAGCTTCATTTCCCCTTTTAATGGCCTCAATCCACTTGAAAACATAATTATCTCCATTTCCACCTATGTTGTTGCTTGTTTATCTTCTAGGCAGTGATTATCCTGCTTGGGTTTTTGGGTTTGCATTACTTTCCTCCACTTCCTACTCATTGTGCCTGTCATGATGTTGCACAAAAACTCATTTACATAGTGCATAGGATTCATTGTCACTGTTGATAGTAACTCGAGCTAGCTTGCGAGCTATTGTTTCGATCAGTCATTGATATTGTGACGTTTTCTTTTTCCACTTGTTTAATTGTATATTGTTCAGCTGTTGTACTACTTAAAAACAAATGTGCTTGTACTTGTAGATCAAAGGGTACCCTTGGTTGCTACATGCTGCCCGTTGTAATAAGCTAACTAGCATGATTATGTCATCTGTCAATCAATCCAATTAATTCTGAAACTTTTCAGTAAATCTATGGAAACTTTGACTTTTTGAATTAAGATAAATGAAGCGAAGACTGCAGGGCCCAAAGCTATCTGTGCAAAATGTGATGGCAATCAGTTGAACAGTTATTGAAATTTCCAGTCTTGACTGACGCTGACACTCTTGAGTATTCACAGTATATGGGATGTAAATGTATCTTCATGTTATGGCACCATAATTGCATCACATGCTCAACCCTTTTTTTTCTTATTTTCCCTTTATTTCTTGCCCCACAGTTCTCTCCATAAATGCATCTTGAGGCAAAGGGATCTGAACATTTCTGTAACCCCTTAAGGAAATTTGTTGCAAAAAAGGAAAAAATATGCAGCTTGCATATTCATTCATGTTAAAAAAAAAAAAAGTTTGGTACTTTGAAATTGCGGATGTTTTCTGCATAAAGGTGCATGAACAATGATACTTTCCCCTTGAGATTCCTATTGAGCCCCTAGAAACGCTGAAGCCATGAGGGAAGTCAAAGGGAAAGTTTAATTGATACCTGAATAAAATTGGAGGGGCAGGAAATGAACCAGTATATCCTGCTGATTCACAAGACTGCATATATCAAAATGGGTCAAACAAGGAATCTGCACAGAAGAAATTAACAGATCAATCAAACAGACACTGAGCTCTCTGTTGCCCGACGCTTCGTCAGTCCGTCAGACACACTGATTAGACTAGAATTTATGGATGCTTTTTCAATGACATATTTTAGTGATGTAAATAAGTCAGTGGAGCTCCGGGAAAATTAATGACCCACTTTGGGTTCCTTTTAATTTCCATATGTCCTCGTTCCGAATGTTAAGCGTATGATATTGAAGGGAACCACTGGGGAGATAAAAAGTTAAGCCAAGTGGAGCAACTTGGGAGGCAGCATAATGTCACATTCAAGGATCTTTTAACCTCTGGGAGAAATGGGGAAAAGATCCCATCAGTTCTGATGGTAAAAGAGAACAAGTATATGTCTTTAATCTGTTTTGAATTAGATAAAAGATAAACATCAAAATGAAGAAAACTACTTGGAAGTTGTATCATATGTTGACTTTAAAACTAAGTAAACATTTCAGACTTTCTTTGTTTTGCATTATGTATCATGTTCACCGATAGCTAAAAGAACTTCTGTTATTTTGTGAAGCCTCCAGGTTTTCTATGAGCATTTTAACATTTTGTTTGAGGGAGTAGTGCCTCAGATGGTGGAGCAGGTGGTAACTGGAAGGTCACCCCTGCCAATCTGTGTGTCTTCCCTCAGTGTCTGCATTGCTGCTGTATGACTGTATGAATGTTTGATGTCTGTCAGAGGGGCCCTTAGCACAGATTGGTTGCCAGCATACACATACGAATGGAGAGGAAATGAGTAACAGATTAATTTTAAACTGCTTGAAAAGTGCCATATAAATCTAATTAATCATTAGTTTTACTATTATTGGGGTCACAGCTATCCATATATATTTGTTTGGTTTATTTAAGATGGACTGCAGACAGGAAGTGTGTCTGGGATTTGTTCTTATATTTGAGACCATGGTCCTCTCCTGTAAAAGGATTGAAGTCCTCTCTGTTTTTAGAACGAGGTCCTGCTCCAAGTAGATGAGTATCTCAGGGTGTTGTGCACAAGTGAGGGAAGGATGAAGTGAGGGATGGACAGGCAGACTGGTGTGGCGTCTGCAGTCATGCAGAATTTCTGTCCTATCTGTTGTGGTGAAAAAGGTGCTGAGCCAAAGCTCTGAATTTACAGCTTAATCTATATTCCTCTCACTTATGGTCACATCTCAGTGAGATGAGTAGTGAGTTTTCTCCATGGGGAGGCCAGGCTCTCTATTATTAAAGCGGTAAGAAGATCAGTTGTCTGGGAGGAGCTGAGAGTAAAACTGCTCCTCCTTCACATCAAGTGCAGCCAGAGGCGGAGGCTTGGACATCTGGTTGCCCCTGGGGGTATTGCCGGCATGTCCCACTGGGAGGAGAGTCCTGGGGAAGACCAGGGATATGGTGGAGGAGGTTTATCTCGCGGTCGATCAGGGAGCACCTCAGTAAACTCCCAGATGAGCTGGGAAACGTGGCAGGGGAAAGAAAAGTCTGAGCAACCCTGGATGAGCGACATGATGGATGGGTGTTTAATGGCCATAAGACGAAGACCATTCAGTTCCAGTTGTTTCCCATTCCCATAATATACTGGTTTACTTTTGATCTGTAGCTCTTTGAATGAACTTCTTGATGGCAGATTATGAAACCTACATTTTTGGCAACTTTATGTGAGAAATAATTTTCAAATGTAAGTATTTCAAATGATTATATGTGGAGGCTGTCTTCATATGTTGTTAAAATCAACTTATATACATGTTGCATGTTAATGCATGTTAATTATTTGCATTGCATCCCACAATTTAGTGAAAAGGCAATGCGGTTGCATTTTTTTTTTGTCGTCCTGCTGCCATTCATTCAGGTACTTCTTTTCCTAGTTTAAGGAAATTTGGCAGACTTTTTTCTCCAAAGCACCTCGCATCTGTGAAGTGATTAATTAACCAAACATGCATGTGTTTGGATGGTAGGAGAAAAGCTGAAATATGCGGAGAGAGCCCATGCATACATGAAGAAGACATGTAAATTCCACTCAGGAAAACCACTGCATGAGCCAAGGCGCAAACCAGTGACCTTCCTGCTGTGAGGCTGCAGTTCTAACCACTATGGCACCTTCAGAACTGTTGTTCTTGTTGAAAGCTTTAGTTTATTTACACAAACCAGGTTAAAAGCCCACTGCAGGCATGTTCTGAACCATCTTTCAAAATGTTAAAGCTCAACATCACAATCCTCTGTCAGCATATGTCCAGTATTGTTTCCATGCTTTTGCTGCTCAATGAGATCAGGTGTCATGAAACCAGACAGAAAAAGGTAAATTATTTATAAATAAATATTTAACTGAGTAAAAAGTTTTCAGATTTAAATGAAAAGTGTCTCTGGAGTCAGGATATCTTATGTGGCAGGTTTTAGGCTAATGTAGAGCCTTTTATTACATTAATCTTTTTATTCTTCTTTTTAATTATGGACCTTAAGAACTTATTTTCTTACAATCCCAGAAGAAAATCTTTCATTTCCTTTTGACCATCATAAAGATCAGTGCCATTAGTGTTCATTAGTCGGATTAAATATCTGCGACTCCAAATGTTTATGCTTAAACCACTTTGCAGAATGTCTGACAAACCCCACAAAGTTAAATTTACTTCTGGAAACATGAGCTCTACGGTCAGCTGTGAACCAGCCCGTTGTTCTCCTTGAACTGAAAATCAGCTCTCGATTGTTCTGCTCAGGCTCCTGCGCACTTGGCTGCTTGACTGACTTAAGTGAAACTAAGGCAGCATGAAACTCTCATCTTTGTGTTTGCACTAATGCTGATGGCACACGCGGTAAGTCAGAGATACAGAGCGGCACAGCGAGGCTGCAGGGAGATGTCTACTTTTATATCAAATCTTAATGCCATTATAATTGGATATGTTCTTGTACATATCCAGGTGAATGTATTAATAGATAAAGCTACTCTGTAATAAAGAAAAGAAAAAGTTGACATGATTCTGCGATGCAACACAAAGGGAAATCCATGGGTTTCTATGGCTTTTTAAGTCGAGAGAAAAAAACTTGCTAGTGTAAAATGATGGATATGTCAAAAATAATAAAGTTCAGTGCCTGAATCTAGATAATTCAGACATGTGCATGCTTTTGCCGCTTTATGCCTTCAGTATAATGTTTGCCTCCGGGCTGAAGTCCACCTTCTTGCTCTTTCTGAGTGATGGAGATGGTTGACTGAGGAAATAAAGTATGAAATAAATTTTATCTCAATTGATTTCTTTGAAGGATTCTTCTTTACTTATTGACTCATTCTTTGCCCTTTATTCCTACTTCATCTGACAATGTAGTGAGCGCTTTGATTGTTCTTACTTTAAATGCTAAGAAAATCTGTCAGCCTGCAATACTGCGTCCTCTAATTCTCCGTTTAGACCTTGAACACTATGAATGAGTTCAGAGAGGAAATGTCTTCCATGCCTTCGCATATCCAGACTGTTTCCATGCATGTTGCATTTTTTACTCACCCTAATATGAGATAGCAGTTTCTTGGGCAACTGGCATGTGTGATCCATTACATTACCTACTTTACACGACCGTCTGGGTTTCATTTCCCCTCACACACACACAAACAGCCCTTTCCCTTTTCCCTGTCCAGCTCCTGCATTTTGAATCTGCCCCTATTCAGTCTCAATTGAGCAACATGCCCGGCTACGTCTCAACCTGCAACACAGCCATTTGTTTCCCCGCTCTTCTTTTAGTATGTCCCTCACGTTTAAAAGTGCCATCTCAGAAGTTCAATCAATAGTGCAGCCAAGTCTCACAGACATGGACTGCTTTGTGGACAAAATTCAGGCCTGCCTTATGTTATGCCCCCCCCCACCAAAAAGAAAATACTGCAGCTCAAGCACTCCACGGATCAGAGAGCAGCTTGGTTAAGAGAGAGACAGCAGATAGAACCATATTCTTATTCCCTTTTCCCAGGGAAAATGTTGTTTTCCCTAAATAAACTGAAGAGTAAGAAAAACTCAGAGTTTCAGGTGTGAAAGTTCATAAAAACAACTTTTTATTTTGTCTTCACACCAACTTCTGCATTGCACTTTTACAAAGCACAAAGTTTATCTGACAGAACTGTCATCATTAAGTTTTTTAATCTTTATTTTACCAGATGAACATTAACATTGTGTAACATTTTCTGTTTACTTTATATATTTGTGTTGTAATTTGTCTAATTTGAGCTCAGCTAATATTCTGACGAATTCTTGCAAGTGAAAAAATTTTAATTTGTTTATATATGACAGATAGGCAGGTAGGGAAGCTCCATGACGGTCTGCTATCTTTAAACCACAGTAGCTGCAAAAGGACAAATAGCAATAATAGCAGATGCTGGAGGAGAAGAAGCAGCTTACTACCAGCAAGTTGAAAAATCTGTTTGTTGATGTTTGCAAAAATGCAGGAGTATGCATACGTTGCAGCTTTCTCATTGACAAGTCAACTACACTGCCTAAATTAGCCTGAAGCTAACTCTTTTCATTGGGTTTTGTTTGACAGTGTTGCTAGTTACTACAGGCAACGTAAGATCCTTCTAAAATACAGCACAAGTGTATGTGGTGTAAGTAGATTTCAAGTTCCAGTAAGTGTTGGCTTTGTGGAACCTGTGAAAGCCACCGAAACCATGTAAACATATTTTCCATCAGAGGGGGATAATAAGTGCATGTGTAGAGTTGGTGGTGCTACATGTCTACTTATTGGATAGAGAGGTTGGAATTATGTCAACAGGTCATACTCTTGACATTAATTTGTTCTGCTCGTTCTTTTAGCCTATAATTAACCAGGTTAGTCCTGTAGGGGAAAAAAGATCACTCGTCAAAGGAAGACCTGGCCAAAAGGGCAGCAACTCCATCCATTTTATTAATAGCTTCATCCAATTCAGGGTTGTGGGAGCCCAGCGGTCATCAAACGAGAGGCAGGGCACACCCAGGACTGTAAACCAGTCCACACCAGTCCATAACACAGAGACAAACAACCAGGAACACTCACATTCCATCTTAAGGACAATTTCAAATAATTGGTCAACCTAAAATGCAGGTTTTTATATGTAGGAGGAAACCAGAGTACCTGGAAAGAACCCATGCGAGTGAGAACATGCAAACTGCACAGAAAGGCCACTATCCAAACCAAGGTTTGAACCAGCAACCTTCTTGCTGTGAGGTTGCGGTGCTAACCACTACGCACCCACGCAGCTCAGGCACCAACTCATCCAGGTGAAAACCAGTCAGCACAGTGCACCTGGTTCTGTGGTTGAGCAGAACGAAGACATATGTTTGAAGGATGAGGCGGTAAAATGCAACATTCGTTTAAATGCCAAACATGATTTCATTGTTTAGGTGGAAGTAATTCTCACGCAATGTTTTTTAGATCAAGATCTCATTTTTTAAAGGTGACATGGCCAAAAGGTCATCAGCAGACATCAGAATAAATACATATTCAGGAAGTGGTTTACAGACAGTGAATTACAAATAGTAATCCACAACTTGCAAATAGATTGGTACTTAAAATGCAATAATTAAGGTCACTATAAATAAAAAAAAAAACACGAATGCTGTCCAAGGGAGTTTGTCGTCTGTTATTTAATATGAAACAAAACTCCAAGAACACAACAAGGTGAAAATGTCTCATTTCAGTGTGACGGATATTCCAGGGAGCGCAGCTGAAGAAACCATGAGACTGGAGCTGGTTTGCAGTTATCTAGAACTCAGATGAGTGGAGTTGTTGTATTTCTTTGTGTATTGATGTAGAATTGAATAGTGACAGCAGGAGAACAGCTGCGATGCTTCCACTGGTTGGTTCACGCTTTCTCCTATCAGGGCAGCTGTCCATGGTGCTGAAATAGCAGCAAGCAGAGCAATGAACTGGCCGAAGTCCTGATATTTACATCACATCATCTCCACTAGCAAGTTTTATAAAAAAAATCCATTTTTATGTCATAACCTCTAAAATATCAGCAGATAATCAGGTAATTGCTCATAAAGAGGGACGTTTATCTGCTCCTGTGTTTGTCTTGGTATTTGTTTGGTCCTGCCTGCATTGTGACTTGTTGTGTAATATCATGCTAAGTGCAACTAAATTATGCAAGAGTGGGTGATTGGCTGTACACTGGTGTTTGCCCAGTGGATGATTGTTAATCTGCTTGTGTCTCAATGATGATAGTGGTAACATTTTCTGTGCCAGGCTAATCAAATCTCTCCTTATGTGAGAAGTGCTATTAGTTGGCTTATTTCTGTGCTTTTTCTATGTTTTGTGTTTGCAATCAGGTTACAGCTTGTTTGTCTCCCACTGGAGGACATATGATTGAAACCGATAAAAAAGTCATTGCAACACACAATTAAAACCATTTCAGATATTTTCTATCCAGTGATTCTTTTTTTTCTTTGGTAATGAAGAAGTAAATTTCTAATGTTTTATGGATGCATTCCCAGTGAGAAACAACTCAAATTAAATATGTTGGGAAAGACATGAATACCACCCCTTCTATCCTCAGTACAATCTGCCATTCCTCGTTTTTGCAACAAAGCTCATCTGCCATTCATCCCCCTGGCACATCCTCCACTAATGGATTATTAATCATATTTAGTTTCATCTGAAAAACTCAGATGGAGCTCCCATTGTGCTTGCAGGGTCACTTGGCAATCAGCAGGAGAAAGCTTGTTTGTTGTGAGTCAGCATCGCTGACATTTTGAGGTAAAACTCACATTGAAAATACTGCGAAACATTTAGCGCGTTAAAACAAAGTGCTTTGTTGTTCTTGTACATATCCAGGTGAATGTATTAATAGATAAAGCTACTCTGTGTAATAAAGAAAAAAGTTGACATGATTCTGCGATGCAAGACAGAGGGAAATCCATGGGTTTCTATGGCTGCAAAGTCGAGAGAAAAAAACTTGCTAGTGTGAAATGACAGATATGTCAAAAATAATAAAGTCCATTTTACGTTTCTTTCTAAACATTCGTGCTGTTTCTTGCATTCAGCTGTAAATAACATGTTTTTACAAGTTTTCTAACTTGTAAATACTTCCTTTGTACAGTTGGAGTCTCTTTAAAATGACTTTAAAGGAGTATTCCAAGGAGTTTAACTCCGGACGGCCTCCATATTTCCTGCCAACTCTTCTTTTGATCATTTTGAGAACTGGGAAGCATCTGCGTCATGATACTGTTCTTTATCACAGCCTTTGCATATGGCTTTTGTGTGCATCAATTAAGTTTTTAAAGTTTTACACAGTTTTGCAAGCGTCCAAGAAAGCTGATTGTTTAGACGTCTTGTTTTCGAGTCTGTCAAATTTTTTTTTTTTTTTTATCATATAGTTTTAAAATATGCATCAACGGACCTTTCATAATGCTGTAAGCAACCATGGCCATAACAAGCTAACAAGGATGTGAAATGATCTGACAGTTTTAATTTGCATATGATGCTCCATTTCCATTTTCTTCACCTTGAACCATCTATTTCCCCTCATATCCAAGTCAGCCATCTTTCATACACAAGAAACCTCATATGAGGTTTTATTGCACCATTAAAAGTCGGACAATATGACGTTTGGATTAAACCTTCTCCCTGGTAAGAGTTTTTCATTTTCTTTCATCAGTGTCTTAAATATGTGGATTAGTGAAATTAGAAAGTGTAATTATATAACATTGAAAACCTAACTGAAGATGTAAAGTAGAATATTACCATAATGAACTATGGTACATTTAAAGGTTTCATATTTTGCAGTTTCACAGTCTATCCTTTGCACATCTATGATAATATTATGCATTTTGCAACATTCACCAAACTATATAGTTTTGCTATACCCTTCATTTCTTGCTGTGAGGTCACGGTTACTTTCGTGTGCTCCCAGCTCCTCTCGCTCATCCGCCTTCAAGAGCGCAGCCGTAGCAACAGACATATTTTCTAGGGGAGATGGTGCTTTGAAGTTTTCAGGTCGGGAGGGAAGTCTCCACCAGGCTGTGTCAGAGTTTGCTCTGCCTAAGCCGCACCCTTCTTTTCTGAACAATAAAGCTACAAAATACATGGATGAAAAATAATACTACTTCCAGGATCGTTTTAAGTTACAAATAACACTAAGAGAAGATTCAAAGGTCATAAAAGTCCATTTTGCATAATATGGGACCTTTTAAATATATTTAGATTGAATCATCTGATTTCTTTTCAGACCTTAGAGAAGTAGTTTGCACTAATAATTATCCATGTGTGAGTTCAGACGCTCTATGAAGGCATATTGGGTGGCAACAGCATTGTGTTTCTGTCTACGCAGATTGGTTTTATTTCAGCTGTGGCAACTATTCTCAGCTGCACAATAGTTGACCTGAGTCTGTGCAGGTTCTTCTGTGCTTCCATTATTGAAATTGGAATTTGTTTGGCTGAGATGAATCTGAGCGTAGTTGACATTTGCAACCAGCACTAACATTTAACTGAAGTTGCATAAGTGTTTCCTGAATTAGTGTGTCCTAATCTACATCAACAAGCACACACAAGTGTCCTTTCTTTAAACTACACCAGTCAGCATTTCTAACATGGGAATTGGACTAAAATTCCTCTTCTGGGTGGAATTTAGCAACACTTGAAGCATGTAGGCATTCATGTGTGCTCATATAACTGCCGCCTGACAAAGAGACTCACTCTTCATACCACAGTCATGCTTGATTGGATGGTGCATAGATAAGCATGTCTGTAAAATAAATAAATAAATAAAATTGTACACCACATGCTGCCATGTACTCCAGGGGACAGTGGAAGTGTCTCCTTAATTACCAGGGGTGGTCAAAGTCAGCCCACTGTTAGCAGATGGTGATTGGCTGTCTCCGTTCTTCCCATCATCCCAATCTGCTGCTGACCTGAGGCATTGATTTAATCACTCTTGGTATGGTATCTTAGCACAGCATAGCAGTCAACATCCACTGTACACCGAGCCTTCTACCAGGATGCCTTTGCACTCGTTAACTCCCGTTTCTCATTTCAACACCTGCATAACATTTGTTTAGATGCATGTGTGCGTGATTACTGCACAGCTGAGGCAGATATAGTAAATATGAACTTGGAATATGTTGCCAAACTCCCTTCTGGACCAAGTAAATTATTAAAATATATATGTTTTTAAAAAGCTGATGAGAATGGCTGAATAGATAAACAGCTGGGGCCTTGTCTGTGTGTGTGGTGTAGGGTTAATGGTGGCTTTCTTGGTCTCTGGAGTCTTCTTTCATCACAACAAAAATATCAGAAAAAACATCTGAGATAAAAAAAAAAAAGTTATGATGTGGTTTTGAAGAGAGTGAGAGTGAGAAGATGAATGTTTGCTTTGAAAGCATTACAATCTCCCCATCAGTGTGTTTGTGTCCTAGGTGTTTAATGACCAACCATTACCCTCCTGAATCTTTCTGCAGCACTCACGCTGCGCTCTTCCTCCTGGCGGTTCGTGGGAGCAGAGTCAGCCGATGTGATGTGAAGGCTTCAACCTCATTCTCATTGCATTTTCTTGGCTCTTGACACTCAAGAACGTTAAAAATTTTCTTCACTGTCATCACAACATGTTTTAGAAAAACACAATGAGACAATTTGAAAGAAACCTGATACTCTAATAGTGATTTCTGCCTCAGAAAAAAATCCTTTTCATCCATCTGTTATTAAATGTTAAGCCTCTGCGTTTCCAAATGCATGGAAGTAGATCAAAAATACCACAAGAAAACATTGTACATAACGGCAGCGCATTTTGCTTTTTTGCCCTTTTCCCCATTATGATGCCTAAACTGGGAATAAAATGAGCAGCACTAATTTAATTTCCCACATGTCCAAAACCCTTATGTTCTGAAATTGCATTTGAACTTTTCAAATCCCCTAAAACATCTAATTGGATGGGCAAATTACACATGCCACATCTGTTTCTTTAATTATACTTCACCCGTGGTGTCCTGCTATTTCTGTATTTTAATTTGTAGTACACATTTTCATACATGTCCATTGGCATTTGATCATTAATTTCATTCTTTCTGCTTAGTGCTGATAGCATTTAATCTATTTGTTTGACCAATATAAACATCGAGCCAAAGAAACTGTTCAACTTGTTTAAGTAGATTAACACTTCATCCACTATTCTGTAGTATTTGTTTATACTTTTACTGGGATTGGATGTACATTTTGAGTTTGGTTTTAGATTCAGAAGTGTGTCCGATGACCCTGAAAGAATTTAAGGTACATAAGTTTCCAAACTTAAAATTCTGCAACAACCTTTTTTAATGGCACCATGACATTCACGTAACATTTTTTTAGTTTATTATTCATCAGTGCTGCATGTTTAAACCCAACTCCTGAGATTTGGCAGATTTCCAAACCCCTTACCAAGACTAGTTTGCCATCCCTCTTGCATCCTGTCTCTTCTCTGGGCCAGCAAACTTTGTATTTTCTCTTGCTCTCACTCTCAGTTACTCCAGTAAGATCCCCTAGTCTTTCTTTAAATCTGTCATGTTGTGCATTAAAATCCAAAATGTTAATATGTTAATACTGGCTGGTGTGTGGCATGGTTCTGTAATGCAAAATGCAGCTGTAACATGATGGGTGCGAAAAAAGTCTGAGCAAGTCAGAAGGAAGAGTTTTAAGGTCAGTTATTGCTGTACTGCTAATTTAATGTTCACGTAAAGGAGGAAAGCAGTCTTGAATCGGTTAGCAATTCAATTCAACTTTCTTTGTATAGCGCCAATTCACGACAATGTCGTCTCAAGGAGCTTCACAGAGGTCGGCCAATTAAAAAAATAGTCTTATATAGGGAACCAGCCAGATTGAACCATTGAATCTTGACTTCAATCCAATCTCCCATCCTGAGCAAACATGCGGCGACAGTGGGAAGGAAAACTCCCTTTTAACAGGGAGGCAAAACCTCCAGCAGAACCTGACTCAGGTAAAGCAGCCATATGCCTCGACTCGCTGGGGTCAGAGAGGACAGGAAAGACAGATTAATATACATTGCAGCTTCTATCCAGGAACACCTGCAAAGAAAGGAAAATAAGAAGTGAGACCTTCAGAAAAAAGAGAAATAGGAGAGAAAGAGATAATAATTGGAAGTCCTCAGTGCATCATGGGATGTCTGACAAGACTATCCCTAACTGTAAGATTTGTTGAAGAGGAAAGTTTTAAGTTTTTTTAAGGCAGAGAGGGTGTCCACCTCTCGTACCCATACTGGGAGCTGGTTCCATAAGAGCGCAGCTTGATAGCCAAAGGC
>JBAMHX010000022.1:3529140-3541398 GCA_037177515.1 Pseudomugil tenellus
AATTTAACAGGGAGCCAATGAAGAGATGCTAAAACTGGAGAAATATGATCTCTTCTGCTAGTTCTCGTAAGAATCCTTGCTGCAGCATTTTGGATCAACTGGAGACTTTTCAGGGCATATTTGGGACAGAACATGAATAAAGAATTGCAGTAATCCAGTCTAGAAGTAATAAAAGCATGAATTTATTTTTCTGAATCACTCTGAGACAGGATGTCCCTAATTTTTGCTATATTGCATAGACGGAAGAAAGCGGTTCTAGGAACTTGTTGTAAATGCAAGGACAAATCCTGGTCAAGAAAAACTCCAAGATTCCTTACTGTAGCAGTATAAAGGAAACCCTGAGTTTATCAACTGTAAACGTATGACTAAAAAGTTAATTATTTGCTATAAATAGTGACTTATGGCTGAACAAAAGATGTTAGTAGTGGTTTAACAACTTGGCTATTTATTAAAATATCTGTTACTCTGTGATGCGTTAGTCACGCAAGGTTCAGCCTGCACATGGGGATGGTTACATAAAGATCTGGCAACCATCCACCATACGCTAGAAAATGCTGTAAAAAAGATTTTTTTTTTTCTTCATCAGGCTAAAGTAGTTCGAGTTCCACCTTACTGAGGCTTATTCAGCCTGCTTGCTGGAGTCAAGTTCAGGTGCTGTTAACATACACACCGTGTTAATACTGCATGATGTGCTTTAAGAGTAGCAGACAACTTTGTGACAAATCATTTAAAAAAGGAAACTTCTACGAGACTGTTAGGGTTTGAGTTTTTGGTTTTGTTTGTTGGTTTTTATTTTGTAAAGTTTCTGGTTTCCTCTTATGGCTTCTGTTCGTTAGTTCACCTGGTGTGATTTGGTTATGAGCTCACCTATGTCTTGTTGTTTTTTTTTGTTTTTTTTTTTATTTCACTGGGTTTTCTGCTTCATGGTCGGAACATTGGTTGTAGTTATCAGTTGCTGCCAGTGTTTAAGTATAAACCGGAGGCCTGTACTACGAAGCATGATTACCTCAGCCCGGACTTATCTCCGGTCTCTGGATTGACTCTGCCAAACATTGAGGAATTAGGATAAGCTGTACTACAAAGCTGGTTATCAACTTGCTAACTCAATCCAGAACTTTCCACTTAAGATGAGTGCGTGTTCACATAAGAGGTGGTGCTCGGAGGTTCCAACCAATCGCAAACATGGACAATTTTACCATGGAGGAACAGACTATCATTCTCCACAAATAAAAGAAATTTAAAAATATAATTCTTGCAAAAAGCAACTCTGTTGCTGCAGCAAAAGCAGGAAGGAATGCTACTCCATTAATGAGGAAGTTTGTAGATCATTCAAAATTAATTAATGGGACAATATAAACTCACAGCATTCTGATCACTGTATTACAGTACAAACGTTACTGGGAATTTTTTATATGCTTCATATATCCCAGTTCTTTAAATGATCTGCTTCCATGTGAGTGTGTTTATATTTATCAATGCCACCATGAATGCAATTACATAACTCAGTGGCTCTCTACTAGTGTCATGTGTGGAAATGAAATATCACTATTATTAACCTCCATTTCAGAAGTGGCTCCAGTTGAAATAAAAGGATTCGGGAGCAAATAAAAAATACATGTAAACACATAATTCAGAGCAACAAAGCTTTATTACTGCATCTGTTGTATGGACGAAAGGAGCACAATTCATCTGATAGGTTACTGTTTCAGTCCACACGAAAATAATAAGCCCGATTACGATGGGTCACGTTTGCTACAGAGGCTCCAACAGCTGACTTACATATGTATCTCAGCCGCATCTGATGAACATCTGTAGCTACTGTTGGAACATTATGTCTTCAGGACAGTAACGGGTTGGATCTGTCCCTGAAGACTGTTTCTCTCCTAAGTGCTGCTCTCACCATTCATGCAACAAAGTCAAAAGGATCCTCTAAAGTGGGCGGGGCATTTATTTTATTGGATCTGATTGGTCAGGAGTTGTTCTTTCCTTGCTGATCTCTTATCCTAGAACCTAACCTGCTCCGGAGCAGGTTAGCCATTCAGCATCTGTTGCTATGGTGATGCAGCTCGATCAAAAGTAAGCCAGCTTCGTAGTACAGAAAATCCAGAAGTAATTCCTGAAGTTATTCAGATAAGTGAAATTCCAGCTTCGTAGTACAGGCCTCTGTTCATCTACATCCCTGCTGCTTCCTGCCTATTCCTCCAGCCTGTGTTTGCGTCCACCATCTCCACCACTACACAACAGAGACAAGCATTTAAACAGTTTGGCTCTGATTGCTGGATGGGATACTGCAGCCCAGCACACCCAGTAAACACACAGGACTGGTGCGTAGGACCTGCATCAGTTTATTCTGGAAGGACAGCATGTGCAATATAATATAGCTTGAAGATTTCTGACCTGATATTGTCATGCAGTCAAATGATGAATGTGATAGTGATAAAATGTTGTTGGGGCATCCCAGAGATCCCAAAGCTTATAAACTAATAAACCATAAATGCTTTGAGAGCTCATCAATACCAGGCAGGGGGGTGTTACTGGTAATGCTTATAGGTGTTAGTTCCTCTTAAAAGCACAGATTTACAGTAATGTTCTTGTGATGGATCTTGGCTTTAAGATGTTTGAAGTGGACCATCTGGAGCTAGACTGTGGCATATTTTTAAGACTGCTTTCGTTAACATTGCTATGCTCTTTAACCCATTAAGCTCAGCTTTCTGCTGACAACCTTCTCTTTGTTAACATTTACTCAGGAACGGTAGCGTGTGACTCTGGGATATATTGGAATGGATAACTGACCCTTTCAGGTGACCTACAGATGTTTTTTCCAGACATTTATATCTTATCTAGGATCAAAAGAGGACTCTGAGACACTATATACAGCTAAGAGTCCTCTATTTTAGCACAGAAATGATGACAAATCTACCTTTTGTCCTTCTTCTAACCAGTCAGATAGCTTATGCTCATGGTATTGCCCAATCAGGAGCAGCTAAAAATCAATCAAATAATCGTTGGTGCTTAATATGTACTGAGTTGGCCCTGGGATTGTAAGGACAAGTGGTATAAATACCAGGGGAGAGAAGGCTTTGTCACATATCTTATTGAAAGATTCATTTCATATCATATTAACCTCGTCATCTGAAAACTGAGGCTGTCCTATAAAAACACTGTGTGCATGCTGACTGTGCTTAAAAGGGTGGAGGTTCTACATGGGTTTCTATGTCTGGAGCAGGCAACAGCTTAGAATTTCAGAAGAAATTTGCATGCAGAACATGTGACATTTAACAGAATGTGTGTTTGTCATACAGTTCTACCTGTAGAATGCTTCCAGCCTTGTGTCTAACGGCTTAATCTGTATTTATCAAATGCTGCTCCTGTTTGTTTCATCTCTAAGCAGTATGAACGCCATCTGTCCATAGCATGCTCTGCTAAAACCACTTTGCCTCACACTGAAGATGATTTCGCATGTCAGACATTTGTTTCGCACTCGGGATTTATTCACCCCCACACTTCCCTGTCTTGAATTATATTTCGTGTAGACACTTGACAGTGCAGCGGAGGCTTGGATGATCCTTTCTGCCCGTCAGATGGGAAGTTTGCATGCTGAAAGCAGCATCTCAGCTTCATCAAATAAAAATAGCAATAAAATTGTATCTGTTTTCTGCAGGAACATTATTTACTTCAAAAACCCAAAAAATAATTTACTCAGTCATAGTTAAACTTGTACAGTGTTTTCACCAGCTTTTCTAATGGCAATATAGCTTAAGCAGAGGCTGAGGCAGAGTAGTACATTTATATGAGATGAATGTGTTGCAGATTCTTGACTTCCATATATTTGATATGTCCAACGCACTGTGATCTGTTTCGCAACCTGTGCTATAAAGTTAAAATGCCAAACAAATAACACGGAGTAGAAGCTTTAAGTAGTGGTCTGCATCATAAAGAAACAAACTTCACACTAAGTTTTTGCTACAAGGTCAAAATTAGCATGGACACAGTGGGAACATATACCCAGAATCAGCATTTATATAACAGAGCCGCAGTCACCACATTTGCTGTTATTGTTGTTGTTATCATCCATAAACTATCATCACCTAATCCCCCATGTAAGTCTGCAGTGTGTCTGCTGGCCAGTTATGAATGTGTGGGTGCAAACGATAGCTGGATTATGCAGATAATACTGACTGCTGGATGTGACTCCTGCACTGACAGGGTGAAGTCTGCCATGAGAGCTTTTCCTCATATTTCTCTCCATTCCGTCTCTCTCCTGTCACTTCCCATGCCTCTCTCTTCTTTCTCATAGCATCTGATCATGCTTGCTAGCTACGAGCTTGGCCTGCTTACAGCGTAGTAGCCTCAGTGAGATGTTTCACAGCCCAGTATCTCGTTGTTGAGGCTTTGAAGCTGTCGCTTTTCTTGTTGTTCTGCCGCTTGTTGGAGGTGCCAGTCGACTTGGATTGGATTTCTGCTCTCTGTCAGCAAGATTCATTGGTTATGCCCACCAAAAGTTAATTACCATTTGAGCCTAAGGAGCTTTCTTGTCGGTCCGTCTAGCAACTGAAATATTCAGCATGATAGTAAAGCTGAACTCAAACCGCACTCACACACTAAAAAGATGTATATTTGAGTAAAAAGTCTTACGTGGCAGCACTGATGTCTGAATATCAGTAGAAAGATTTTTGTCATTTTGTCTAAATGATATTCGCCTTTTCCAATTTAAGACAAAAAAAAAAAAAAACCATTGAAAATCAGTAAATAAAACACATCATGCATTCCAGTATGAAGATTTATTCAGCCTACATGCAGAAGCAATGTGTGGAAAAGTTAAGTCACCTGTACTGCTTCAAGAGGAATTAAGTTAATCAGCAATAGTCAGGTGCCATTTATCAAATGCAACATGTTTATCATCTGTGGGAGCACCTCTCTGAAAGCAGGCGTTGGGGCTTTCTGCTCTTTGCAGAGTTGAGGTGTGTGTTTGCACAATGCAAAGGAGAAAAAACATCAGTGATCTTTGATACGCAGCAATGAAAAAAAAGAGAAATGAGGTTGTTTGTAAAGCATTTAGAATCCATTATTCTCCACTGAGAAGGATTATTTGCTTTGAAAAACATGCAAGAAAGCTGTCATAAAAAGCTGGTCCAGCACATCAACTTATATTCACATATTTTATACCCACTTCAGCTTAGCTAAATGTACTGTATCCTCTCCTGATAGCGCAGTTTGCTTTCCTTTTGAGTGGGTCTGTTTAAGGTACTTAACCACAGCCAGATAATTAAAAACAGCAGGTGGCAAAAGATATTTAAGTAAAACACCGGTTTGATCATAATAATTTCATTTTAATGGATAGTGATTTTATTATTGCAGATATCCTAAATTTAGTCAGGATTTATTTTTGAACAGGTTTAGGATCCACTATTTTAATATGAAATATCACATGTAATTAAACTATTTTTGATTTACTTTTAAAATAACAATTAAAATATATAATTTTTATTTAACCTAAATTAAAAACAATATTATAAAGAAGTTACTAGCAACAAATAGAAGACAACAGTCTGGAAATAAATTATCAATACAGCGTGATTGATATGTCATGGTTTTTACCCTCCCAGTGGATACAACCCGGAGACGCAGACTGCAGAGCAACATGACCAACCAATGTATTGGGATTAAAGCTACCTATCATGCATTAAAAGTCTAATTTGGATATTTTCAGGTGTCCTTTCAGGTTAGAGAACCAAATCGTTTTATCTGCTATTCAAATAAGAACCTTTTCACCTCTCACCTTTTAGAGGACGCTGCTAGATTGTTTCCGGCTGGTGTTTTCAGACGGCCGGTTTGGACCTTAACTGAACTTTTAAGGTCAAAAGTTGATTAGAAATTGTCCCCAGTACCATCACTCAGTCCAGAGGAGAACACAGCTTCTGCCTGACATTTTCATCAGTCTTTCTTCCTTATCATCAATCCTACAGAGTAACTGAGTAGCTCCCTATGAGGTGCTGCCAAGAGATAACTTGTTCACTTGAGAGAGCTTTTTTTATTCTCTTTGCAATCAAAATCATTCCATTTTCATGCGGAATGCATTCTCCCATCATGCAACATGTGCATCAGAGCTTGGCTGATGCTTCTGGAATGCTAGTGTGGGTTGGTTATTGGTATTGGAATCATGGCTTGCAAACCCCCACCCACCGGCAAAATCTGAGATGTAGAGAAGTCTTTGAGAACACTGTGTGAACTCTGACAAATGAGCACGTAACATGTTTAAAGATTTAGTGTGTACCTGTGATTGTCAGAAGGAAGATTCAAATAAATAAAGTTTAAACAGCAACATGAGTCTATATTTGGACCATTTATTTGCTTTAATCCCAACTTGTTACATTCTAGCCATTTTTTCTACATTTCTAGATTTTACACTGCGAAACGTTCAGCTGTTCCCACCAGACATTCATCATGTTTATCTGCTGATTTACTCTGAGATGGTGGAATTCACTGGGTCGTTTTGCTGAAGCTCCCAGACTGCCGCAGGAATTACATTCAATAAATAGAAAAAAAATGGGTCAAAAAGTTGTTAAATAAAAAAAAAATCATCCTTTTGAGTCGAGGGGTTAAAGGGCTGTATGAGCTGTCTTCCACAGCCAGTAATCAGAGCTGCATATAGCCCCTAAGCCACACTTGGCTGATAAAATCTATTTTGTACAGACGTCTGTTGTATGCAGAGTTGCTATAACGTATTTCAAAAACTCTTGTCATAAAAGTGTAACATCTGTCCTCTATTCATTTACATTTAGCACACCAAAAGCAAATTTCTGAATACAGCTCACCAAAGGACATGTCAAATGACTGTAAACAATATAAAACCTCACATGTAAGAGTAAATGACCAATAATGTGCTTTTAAACTGTGTTTGACAGGAATCAAGGTGGCTTTTGAGTCTGAGTCAATTCTACCAAAACTCTAAGAAGGGCGGTCTTTGACTTGTGTGAGCCCTAACAGTGTTACAAAAAACCCTTATTTACAGCTTTGACAACAGTAATTACTTATGACAGGCAGCCTTATTATCTCCCCCAGAAACCTGAACAAGAAGTTCCCTGGCACTGCAGTTTAGCTCCCCATTAACCCCCGTCGCCTTCCCTGACAGGTATGTGAGGTGGCAGTGGCCAAACGTGGTTTGCACATGACACATTACAAGCTGCATACGCTGCTTGATCTCATGCTCTGTGCGGAGACAGAAATAGCTCACGCATCGTTGCCAGATGTGTCAGGACTGTGCATGGTGATGTGAAAACAAAGGACATGGAGGCAATCTGTTTGTGCTTTTTTTTCCCCTCCATTTTGATTTAATGGTCTACTTTGAAAGTGCATTCAGAATTGCCATGTTGTTTCCAATGTATAGTTTCAGAGTTTCATTATACAGCATGTGGTTGTTTAATGGGGCAATTTTGAAGGTATAATGCAATGCTAAATTAAGGAGCAGGAGTGGAATAGCACACCCTATAAAATGGCAAACTGTATTTTTTATCTTTGCAATAATGCTCTATGACTTGTAAGATGTTGTAGTGGAGAAATATTTAGAGAGTAAGGGTTGCTGAATTTTCTCCCTCTATCAACCCGATCAATCAATGAAAAGATAATAAGCGACAGTCATGGAGCTATGTCTAATTGTCAGATGAAATTAAACTGTTTAGATTAATTAGTTAATTATCTTTATTTAATTAGAAGGTGGACAATTAAATCAAAGAAATAGTCCAAAACAAATTTTATAATTGCTTGAAATAACTGATGGTTTTAAAAATGCAAAGCAAAAAACGTGTTAGTCTGATTGTGCAGCGACGGTTACTGCTGGCTAAACGAAATACAAAAATAACAGCAAAGACTGGTAAAGCACATGATGAATCAGTGACAATTAAATTATAAGTGATTTCAAAAGCACTTAATTGTAACAGGTCTTCTATGTATGGAACAACCGGTATTGTCTCGACATGACAGTCGTCTTTTAACCGGGTTTCTTCCACCAAAAGGTCGTAGCATATTTACCAGTTTCCCAGCCACCAAGAAAAAAATTTTTCTTTGCTTTTGCAAGGCTCTGCTGCAAAGCAAGTGTTGCAGCGAGATTCAAGGCTAATGGAGCATAAATATAAGAAACACAGAAGACATCAACCAGGGAAAAGTTCTGGAGCGAACTCATTCTTCGCCATGTAAAGATAGAAAGCATGATCCCACCTCCAAACAAGGCCTATGCAGTTTGATCCCATGCTAGGGGTATATCCCTGAACGTCCCCATTCCTCCAATTCCCAATCATTGAATAGACACAATACAATAATATAAAGCTGCACATGTTCAGTCTGGTATGACGTCAAGGCAGGATGCATTCTGAGGTCATGACCTTTTATTCGCACTTGATTTTAGGTCAATGAGACAAATGGTTTCATAGATATAGCCAAAAATCAGATTTGTTGTGTGTATAAAGCACCACCTGGTGGGGAAACCATGGATCCACTAACTGTGAAATTTGATGCAAGTCTTGCTCTTGGGGACCTCAATAGGTACATTGAGTATAAAAACTAGGGCTGCAACTAATGATTATTTTGGTTGTCGATTAGTTCATGATTATTTGTCAACTAGTCAATTAGTCAAACACCTTTGAATGTTTTGATCTTATTCTTTTCTCCATTTCAGTCTGACTTTGGGCCATTGTTTGTGTCTCCTTTTTCGTCCAAATACATCTTCTATATCTTCTTCTTTGGAGTTTAATGGCCGTTGGCAACTAACATAAAGTGCAGTAATGCCACCTAGTGTCCGTCCAAATAACACTGCTCATACGAAAATTGCAGTAAATGTGCAAGCATTTGCTGCGTCGACTATAGAAATTAGTGTCGACAAATGTGATTAGTTGACATTGTTGATTATGTCAACTAATCGTTTGAAACCATAATATCCCCAACACTCAGCGTTCAGGGACATAATAATAAGCCTCCAGTTGCCACCAGTTGTTACAAGTTAAGACCAAATAGCAAACCTCATCTTGAGTCCAAAGACATATTTCCTATTAGTTTAGGTGTTTTTAGAGGTTTCATGGAATATAATGAGTCGTCACCATCGCACAACTAAAAAAGCTGTTCGGTGATACTGTAGAAAAGCTGCCCATTCAGATCCAAGATTTATAAGCAAACTTGCAACGGAGCTGTGTTTTTTTTTTTTTGTTTGTTTTTTTTTTTTAAAGGTTTCTTCTGTCCGACAAAGTTTAAGGTAGATGATTCCATTTTTATCTTGACATGGTTCAATTGTAAGCTTCATCACAAGTGTCGTCTGACAGTGGTTAATACGTGTATAGTTGTATATACCCGTTGTGTTTTTAAGTACTCTAATGGAAAAGTACTCTAATGGCAGTGACAGAGCCTACATCTTGTAACACTCCTTATCTGTTTTTTGAAAGTGAACTCAGTAAATATAAACCCATCAACAGATGCTAGTTAAATGCAGCTATCATACTTGCAAGAGTCAGACATAAAGACCTAAAGTCCATAAAGACATAAAGTCCACAAACCTTGGTGAAATTATTTTGGTGCATTGCTGAAAGAAAGATTGTCTCTTTGCGCCTGATGAAAAGAAAATCAAACATTAATTACTCTTATTAAATAAGGAAATTTACGATCACAGAAAAGTTTGAATGAAAGTTCCCTTTTTTCTACATTTGTGAAGCATGTCAACTAAATAAACTTAAATGAAAAAATGAAAGATGTAGCAGAAAATTTTTAATCAATCCAATGCTATCAAATTCTTCAAATAAACTAGAACCAGCTTTGTAGAATCCTAAACGATTCAGTTTTTACAAGTCAATTAAAACCCATGTTCCCAGCACTGCTGGAGTAGCTTCATACACCACTGCAGACCTGAAGCAAATGAGGTATGGCTCTAATGCAAAAAGCTCAACTTTATATACTATAGGCTATAAAGTTGTGTCTATGCTTAGGACTTATAACTGCAGCATCATTTATTATGTGGAGACATTTTTACGGTGCAAATAAATGATCTAAAGCAGCAGTGAGTCTGCTGATGTATTCATTGTTTGCATCCAAGGTTGTGTTTTTCCCCTCAATGAATCTTTTCTGTTTACAGCAAACAGCCAGTATATAAAAATTCTGAAAATAAAGCAGAAAGTATTCCATGTTTTACATCAAAATACGCCTTTATATATATATGCATGCAGACAGGCAGAGAGTAATGGAGATGTTAACATTTTAACTGATTCATGAAGGAACTTGGAACAGTCAAGTAAAAGTAATTTGATGCAATGTACTGGTTATTTCTGTTGCGAAGCAGCAATTAGCTGGGTCTAGCCTGGATCTTCGGAAGAGTGTTTGAACTTGTTTTGTCAGTCTTTAAGCTGCTTCCCTTTGACCTGGTCTCTGCTTGTCAGTTCCAACAGATGACAGATGATAACATTTAAAAGCAGTAAAAGGAAACATCTAATCATAGTTAACAGCAAATGACCATGTTGAGCATGACATGAAAGACCTGAAGAATGATTATATAAGTCTTCCAGGTCTACATGTGGATACAGGACATTGCTTCTGCCATGTTTTCTCTGCAACAAAATGACTGAAACCAGTACTGACACGCACTTCAACAACAGGATGGATACTGATGATATGTTGGGAAACTTTGGTCCTTATCTAAAGGAAGTCAAGAGAAATTCCTCATAAACTAAGAGAGTAAATTTACTTCCAGCTGGGTTACAGAATTTTTCATGTGAATTGCTGACAGTGTCATTTTTTATATTTCACAGCAGCAACAACCTTATGAAGGTAAAGGTGACAGATATTCCTCCTGTACCGTAAAGCGCTTTAGAAATGACAAAAGGAGATATTTTTCAGTTATTTTTTTACAAGTTTTTTTTTTTTTTCCAGTAGCAGACCCTGTAAGTCTTTTTAAAGCAGTATTCTGCAACAGCACAGCAGATTGATCTTTAAAGCACTTAATGCTGTTGTACTCCATGGGCTGTAAACGGCAGCAATTACTGCCCCTGATGTTGCGAGTCATTATTAGTGCGCTTGCTTTTATTTATGTTGTCCCTCATGGCCATTACTTAAAATGTTTAATTTGATTCACAGGGATTTTTTTTTCATCTTTGTGTTTCATATTTGAAAAAAGTTGACTTGCTTCTACCAGGAGCAGGAAAGCCAGGGTAATGAATTATGAACCACGACCACACAGTTTTCTTCATGTTGTTGTTGTTTTTGTTTTTTGTTTTTATTTCCTCCTAAGGATTCATCATTTACATAGACTTATTTTCAGGCTTGCAATGCATCTCAGGTCATGTGTATGTGCAGAGTAAATGGAAAAAAGGTGAGCACTGTGCATATAGATATTTTCCTGCTGATAAATGCAGTATTGCCCCTGGCTGCTTGGAATATAAACACAATTCTATTTGTTGCTTTGCTAAATCAAAAATTTCTTTCTGCTCGCTTTGTGTGTGAACTTAATCTGTTAAGTCCCAAAACAAAAATTGTTGTAAATAAAAACTTGGAACAAGCATCGTTCAAACGAAAGGGAACACATGCCCTTTTCACCAGTCCACCATTTGTTTGCAAAGTCCGCTTCAGGGGGTTTTGTGAAAGCGCAAACAGAACTGAACCGCCTCTCAGCTCACCTACCTAGCACCGAACACATAAAGCAAATTATTATTATGAGGCTTATGCTTCTGTACTCTGTTCCAGACATGTTGGGTTTGTATTATTATTGTTTTGACTATTTCGTCCTGTTTATGTATCTATTTATTTATTTTTAGGGTTTTTTTGTTTTATTCATTTTTTTTCTATTTTATTCTAACCCTGACCCATTTGTACATGTTCAAAATAATTGTAATGCAAATTACACAAGCAGTGTATTGTGGAGTCAGGACCCACCATTGTGAGTAAACATTAACTTTAGTGACACTGAACAGGAGAAATTGCTTACTGTTATTTATGGAAGAACTTGGTGAAGTTATGATAGGAATAAGATCGACCCAACACCGCTAAGATCTGATGCAGCTCCATATTTCTCTGCTTTAACCAATAGATGAACAAATTTGGTCTCCATTATATGTCTGGTTTCTCTGGCCGCAGGTGAAACACGATATTTAAAGAGTCTGATTTATTTTACTGTAGCTGAAATGAGTCTCTAACTCGGGGATGGGCAACTCCAGTCCTCGAGGGCCGCAGTCCTACAAGTATTAGGACTTTCCCTGCAATAAAACACCTGACACACATCAGACTTAATTA
>JBAMHX010000022.1:3550771-3567144 GCA_037177515.1 Pseudomugil tenellus
AAAAGGAAAGCAAATTTTGAGGTCTGAAAAGGGGGGGGGGGATGGTGGAAAACGGAACCCCCCCCCCCCCCCCCCCCCCAAGTATTTTAATGCAACACTGATGCCATGATGACTTAATCATATTTAGAAAAATTGAATACAAAGAGTTGATGTTTAAAATGCACTAAAATAATCACATCAGTGGGAACTGGCGGCATGATTGGCATCCCAACTGTTAGGTGGTGTCAATCAATTTAGATTGGATTAAGCAAAGATTTTTGTCCTGGTGACATGTAGATCACAGCTAAAACCTTTATTTTCCCCGCAGCCAGGTGTTATGATTTGTGTGATGCTGATTATAGGGTTATGGACAGCGACATGATGGACACAGTGCAAATTGTTTCAAGTAGGGATGGCATGATGACAGTCAGATACCTAGAATCTGGAGAATGTCGAGCGAGAGAAACATTGGAAGGCAGGCTTGGGCAATAACATGTTGTGTGTGTGTGTGTATGTGTGTGTGTATGTGTGTGTGTGTGTGTGTGTGTGTGTGTGTGTTTGTGTTTTTATAGGGAATATGGCTGATTTTGTGTCTGTGTGTAGGAATATTCAGACAGATAGAGTAAAGGTGACTCTGTTTCACCCCACCTAGTTTCCCCTCTGACGAGTTTCCACACACAGCAGTGTGGACCAGCAGGTGGGTGGAGGGAACCACAGGAAATACAGGAGTCATGGTGCCATTTAAACATCAGTGTGTGTCTTCCTTTCACACATTTGTAGAAATAAATCAGTGCGTGTCTATGAAGGTCATGATCGTATTGATAATTATTTCTGTGTTTCATCTAAAGTAGTGTCAAAATCAGGAAATGCAAACGTGGGTCAGGAAGTAAATGCAACTGCACAAAAGCCCGTTTTCCTCACGTGGCTCAGTGTTAAAATACATAAATTCTATTCAGGATACAATTATTGCAACTGTTCAAATCAGAAAAAAGATAAATATAAGAAAGATTTGCTTTCATGACACTGCTGTGTCGTGAAAGCAGTGCACAATGAAAGAGTTCATTTTAAAAATAAATGAATAAACAATGTCCAGCAAAACACGGGAGGACAGTTATCTTATAGGTCCGGAAGGTGTAGTTTATTCTATCGAGAGGTGCAGTATGACTGAACATCAACTTATACGTACAATTCTAGTTGGATTTTGGATAGAGAATCAAAATAAATTATTTCCAAGTAAATTAAAACATTAAAAATAATAGGTCACAAGTTAGCATTAGCATAGCATTAGTATTTAAAATTCTTTCATTCATATTAATTAAAAGTAAGACAACTGTTAAACTTCTTTGGATCCTAAATTGTTAACCCAACTTAAACTAAAACCATTTTAGGCTCAGCACACTTGCTGTCATCCATTGCACTGTTTGGAAGCAATATTCCACCTGGATATCTTCCACTTCGGGTGAAAGAAACGCAGCAATACTAAGCTGATGTAAAATGAAAGGTATCCCCATTTCAGCCAAATCAGCGCTGACCAGTTGAAGAAGAAGGCCTTCATGTCTGATGGTCTGCAGAGTCATCTGGCACTTTGCTTCAGTCAAACGGTTACAAGGTTCATGGAGTGGACTTGTTTGTTTCAGCTTATTTCACAGATACAAGTTGTAGCATTTAATTGGGATTAATAGAATTACTATGACAATATTAATATGAAATATTAATATTAACAATTAGTAATTAATTTATAATTAACCTCGAGGCACCACCTTCTATTTTATAGTTTACTTTGGTAACGCTATAGGTATAGAAGGAAACCTTATTAGATGATGAGTTGATATCTCAATCAAAGAATAAAATAGTTAATCAGTCTCAATAAATCAGTCTCAAATGTTATAGTCGTAAGTTCTAGTTTGAATTTACCTGAATCATGACCACAAAGGAATCAAGACAGACAACGACCAGATAGTAAAAGGGGTATTTATTATCTAATCTACTGTTTATACATGGCTAAATATAAGAAGTAATAAAACATATAACAAACAAGACAGACTAGACAAAAATAACATAAACCAGTGTTGCTGTGAGAGTTGATGATAAACCTGAGTTCTATGGAGAAGAAACTGTGTGTGGGATTAAACATGTATTAAGTAAAACTGATGTTCCTTAATCATGTCTAAGATTGAACCATTTCTAAGGCCTAGATGAGATAGTTTCCTAACTCACCAACCATCAGTAAAGACCAATAGTTCTTTGCTGAGGAAATGGGGTTCGTTCAGAACCACAGCTTACGACCAGTGGACTGGGCTTGGGTCTGAATCCGTTCTGGGGCGCTGAGACAGAATTGGTCCATATTGGCGCCGTTGAATCTGGGAGAAGCCTGTCTTTGAGGTTTGCAGCTTTCAGTGGTTCCTTCTGGGGTCGATGGCTGGAGGTTGGAGGCAGAGGGTGGAAAGTTTAATAATGTCCAAAAGTGAGGTGGTTTTAAGCTGTTGTAGAGAATCAAACTTCCATTAGGAGGCACAAGCTTGGTTGCAGAGTGAAAGCTTAATTCCTTATTCTAGGTCCTGAGTGAGTGGCCATGGACCATGTGGTCCTTTGTTCTCCAGTGAGCAGGACCAAGCTTTTCACACACGCATTAGCAGAAGCAGGTAGCGAGGAGGTAGCTTCAGAGCATGGTTCAGAGAGGCCAGAGTCAAGAGTCCAGAGACAAGAGCCAAAAGGGGGAAGAGAGGAAGGGCCAGAGGCAGGGCAGAGTCCGTGTTAGTCTTTTGAAGGTAGGCGGGCTTTGGCCGAGTGGGCAGGTATGGATGTTGCCAGCCATTCAGGGATCTGTGGGGGTGATTTCAGCTCATGGCTCATGGAACAGAATTACCTGTGCATTAGCTTAACACCAGGGGATATCACATTTAAACATGAAACACAAATTAAAGTCCTTAAATCACGAAATAAAAGAATAATTGCACAAACATGGAACAGAAAGAAAACATTGGAACAAACAGGCGAAAATTAGTCTTTTGAGATTTATCCAACTCATGTTAGGTGAGATTTCCCAAAGATAGGGGGAGAGCAAGGCCTCCCCCTCTCTCTGTCCTTGGTGAGTTGATCTGGTTTCCTTGAAGTGAGGGGAAGAAAGAGGGGTAATTCCTTTTGTGTCCTGGCGTCCTGTGGAGAGAGTCTTGAGGTGATGAAGAAAGGTTATCAGTTTTGCTGGTCTTACTCCACAAATCAAACACATCCAGCTTTCTTGACTTTAAGGTGGTCGTAAAAATTCCAACCTTTGACCAGTTCATCAAAGCTTTCTAAACGAGGTCTGTTGAGGGTGGGATGATTACAAAGTGAATTAAATATGACCCAGTCGCGTCCCTTTGGAAAGCGTTTGCAGTGTAGTAGATGCATTATCCTGCTGAAGGAGACGACATCCCTGATCCAGCTTGGTAAGGGAGAGGTCAGAATGCAGTGGGAAGGGGGCCTGAATATCCATCTTACCCTCCTGACTTTTTTGGTCCCTTCTTTTGGGGTCCTAAGCTTACCCAACCTTAAAGAGGTGTTTGAAAAATGGCAATCTATTGACTGGTTGAAAGAAATGTCCCTCTGTGACTCAGCAATTATATTAAAGCTAGATCGATGTCATGTTTATGTATAATGCAGAAGACAAAATGTTGGAGATGCTGTGCCACTTGGCATTATCTAGTGCCATTCAATGCTGCTTCCAGGTAAAGGTAGGGTGGAATGGGACAAGAGATGAAAGCTTACAGAACCAAATCATGGCACACCACTTTGCCCTGAACTGGACCCTGGTTGCCTACAGTTGCTCAATGTTGTGGTGTGTGGTACAATGCATGTCATTATTCACGTGCATGTTAGGTTTCCCAGCAGAACACTGTTCAAAGTGCTACGCATTGAATCTTGGTGTAATGCTATCCTGAGATAAGCAAGTCACATGGCCACTTCCATCTGCATATGTAAGAAAATGTTAATTATCTGACTTCATCACATGCTTTTTCTGCTCTAAGGCTCAGTTCTGACGCCCACATACCTATTGCAGGTGATTTCTGACATGCGGCACCCTAACCAATGTGTAAATCTGCAGATCCATGTGCACGCGGTCTACAAGAACATCTGACACAAGACATCCCATAAAAGAAGTTGTTGTAAAAATGGTTTGATCCAGATGTGAAGCCACTGCAATTTGGCCCTCAGTCAACCAAATCCTTCCAGTTGCCTGTGTTTTTGCTTTCAACCCATCCATTTTGTCCTTTAGAGCCAAATATGCCAATATATAAGCAACATGCTGCCTTCAGTCTCTAATGCAACTAATAGCCAAATTCTCTAAGTCCAACCAAATAAAACGATGGCGCCTACACCAAACCTTGACAGTATCATGTAAGCTGACACAAATGGAAGAGTCTTTGCAGAAGCAGCTGTATACTGACAGTATTGGAAACTCCTTTTAGATCCATACTTGGTCAGTGATAATGCAAGAGTCACTGCACGGCCAGTGGATGATCAATACCAGAAAAAGTGGATTAACAAACACATGCACAGTTGAAATACCCTTCTTACACTTTACAGGCCTTTAAAAATTCTCACTGTAACACCATTAGAGATCAATATGTAATGGTAAAGACTAAAAAACCCTGTGATCTGACAAAGGAACCGGCCCCTATAATGTAGCAGTAACATTTCTAGTGACTTCACTGGAGAGAAGTGTGACATAATAGCTGAATTAGTCATGGTATGTTGATCATGCTAGTTTTCCCCGGAGAGAACCTCTCTTGCATGGTTTTGACTTAATGTCCATGTAGATACAAGACATGTCTGAAATTGGCCAAAGAGCTCCACTTAAGCACTTACAGTGGAAATAAACATAGTGGCTTATTAGTGTAGATGTTGATTGCATGCAATGAAACATGAAATAAGAGCCAAGTGCTTGTAGGTGGAAATAAAGCAACAAATTACTGAATTGATTCTGAGTTTTAATTAAAAAAATAAACTTTACATTATATCGACCAAATCAGAAACTAAACTTATCTGCGGTTCAAAGATCAACGGTTTGGTCAAAATGTTGTTATGGGGTCAAAGAAAACTTCTGCAATTATATGGAATTGCTTAAAAGTTGTCATGCCTTTAGGACGAACTGCATCTCTACAAAGGTATTTTCTAAAACACTTAAGAACCTGGCCTGAAATGTGAAAATATATTGATTTGTGTGTTTGGGGTCATATTATGAAATTACTTACTTTCCCTTCTGGTTCACTTCATTCACAGATTGTATAACTTAAAATACACAATGTGGATATTGCCTTAAGTCGTTCCAAGTTACCCCAGGTATTTGTAAGATTGCATGCCTTGTTCTTGAACTGATTGCTGCCAGTTGAACTCATTTGAACTCTAGTGGAGAACAACAATGGTCTCCAATTAGTTTAGTAAAACTGTCTGGAAGCGAAAAACTTGTTCGTTGTGTTTCCTATAAGCTGTTAAATGAATGCTGTGGTAATAACACTAAGGAGAAGAAAGCATTTATGCCAAAGGTACCGGGAATCCCAGTCCCAGATCCCAGTCCCAAAGCTGTCTTATGTGAAATCTTTGCATTATTGCAAACATATCAATTAAGAAAAAAACAGAATCTGGCCAGGAGATATGACAGATTTCACCACTGACCTCCTCAGTACATTAAATTTATATACTATTTAGTACAGCTTGTCTTATTATATTGTTATATTTTAGTTAACTGGGTTTAATGAGGAAGACTGGGATTTAGTTAATTTGTCAAGACGAAGATGATCAACTTTTCTTTGAAGTCTGATCTGACAGAAAAATACATCCAGTAAAGTTCTTGCTGAAGGTACTTGCCATAATCTTTATGAAAAAACCCATTCTGGAGCAAGTGGATGCCACGCTGCTTCCACGACGAAGTTAACGTATCAAGAACAACTGTGTGGATTCAAAGCTACACCAAGGTCTAATATCAGGATAAACCATAACATTAAATAAACCCCCTGTTTATTTTATCTGGACTTGCAGAAAAACAAAATTTCTTTTGATATAAACTAAACTTGTGCGTCGCTTTAGAGAAAAGCATCTCCTAAATGATAAAAGGCACACAGACTGTTGCACATGCCATCATTATAATGTCTCCACAGCTTTTGAAAACAGTTTATACATCACTGTCAACCAAAGACAATCGGAGAGGAAACTTTGAACAATGCCAGAGTTGTTAAGTGTTTGACTGGTCCAGATGAGGAGGACAGGGAATAACTTTCAAAATGGTTAGTTTTAGTTAATCTGCGGATCTTTTGAGTTTTATGAACCAATGAGACCCATAAATACACTGTTGCCCCAGAATCATGCCATACCACCAGGAAAATGGCTCTCTGTGGAGGGAGGATAATGTACAAGTCCACCTTCAGCCATTTAGTACCGGATGTTCCATAAGCAGAATACCATTTGTTGTGTGCAGTCCACATCAAGAGAATAGAAACATATTTCTAATCTGTTGCTCTCAGAAAAATCCAAAGCTACGTATAGAAGAGCTGCTGGCCTCTGACATCCCCACTGAGGCGTGTTATCGTAGCTCGATTGTAAAGCTTGAAAGTAAGGTGGGCTGCTTTATCAAAAGTTGAGTTAAAAGATGTTTTTACAGCTGCTTTGGCAGTTTACAATATCTTTCAATATGTAATTATTCTCTTTTTTCAGCTGAAAGCCCTTTTGTTGGAATTTAAAAAGTGTGCATTAAGTGTGAAAATACAGTGTAAATAAACTCTTCAGTGTGGCTCAGATAGCATGACAGAGTGAGATATGTGTGAATTATGATCTATTAATCAGCCATCACAAACTACAATCAATCTCTTATACGTTTTAAAGTGTGACGAACTCAATGTGGCTGAAAGCATTTGGAAAATTGAAGTCTCATGACTTGTTTGAACATATGGGAGTTGGTAGCAGCAGAATGGGTGAAGTTGTGATGAACCAACCTGAGGGAGGATGTTTTCCTTTTACTGTAGTCAATACTCTCTTATACTGGTGTCCATCTTCCAGGTGAATTGGACAGCTTTATCTCTTTGGATATTGGATCCTATAAACCTGCAGTCAGTCATCTATGTATTTCTTTTCCAGAATCTTTTTTTTTGGTTTGGTGGATGACATGTATTACAAGACTTATAAAGCTATTTGGGAATAATTAGCATCATGTCTATTTAATGAAGTATTGTGATGGGACTTCCTTTTAAATGCAAATTTAGCTTCAAATTCCACAAAAGTATTTTGTTTTAAAAATATTCTAATGTAACATCTTAAGGAGTACTGACTTTATTTTATTGTGTGCATGTTAACATGATTTGTAAACTGTTAGGACATTCTGATAAAGACGTAACACAATACTTTGTTTCTTCACCACTTTAAAATGCTTTAAAAATAAAATACAATTGGGCACTAGATGTCTCTGCATAGTAGTCTTTAGTCATGGTACTAAAATATTACTTGTACAGTAGAGCAAGCTTTACTGAAAGATAATTGCTGCAAAGATAAGCCACAAACTATTCTGCAAATGGCCCTGCTTAGTTATATGGTGTTTACCTGCAAATCCCTCAAATGCTTGTGTTTACAGTTTTTGTGTATATTCTTTATTTACTCATTTATATATTTATTGTGTGTATGTGTGTAACTAAAGCTGCCACTGACCACCATTCAACTCCATGGACATTTTTGTCCAGCTTAATTTTATGTATCAAATGTGACTTTTCTTAGATGCTAATTTGCTAAAAGATCCAAATCTACAGTGATCCAGTGACAACAATTACACAAGCTCCCATTCGCATGATTTAATTGTATCCCAAATCCCCCACAAGCTTTAGCAGAACCACATCTCCGCCTGGAACACTTCAAACACCCCCACACTCAGATCAGCAAAAATGTAGCACAAACCAGTCCTAATGACAGACACAGAATGTCAAAATGAATGTCACCATGTGAATAGATGTTTGCATAAATGTTTAATAGCAAGTGGAGGCATGTTGCAAGCTTAACAACGTAGCTAGTGAGCAATTAAAATGTGAAGAGAGCTCACGAGACATCATTGCACTGGTCAGCTGAAATGTGTGATTGCACTGCCTATAAAATCCATTTATTCATGATGAATTGTTTACAGTGTGTCATTGTGCAGCTTTGTCATATGCATTATGTAAAGCTGAAGCAGCAACATTAGCTGGGAAACTAACTGTGAAGTAGGTTTTGCAGCTGTTTTATGTTTAAATATGCACAAATCTGCATGAAGTACTGTAGAGCTCTATGCCTATTTTCAGTAGCAAGTAAAGTCACAGAGACTCAAATCACAGCTAATGAATGTATTACTCATCCAAGATGTGTTTTTAAAGGAGATATGCTTTAACTGACTGTATTGACTTATTAATAATTACTAAACAGTTGTTCTTTAAATATGTATTTTTCTGCAATTCAATATTTTTGTTTTCTTGGAAGGAAAACGAGAGTGAATAATCTAACAGGACATGTTTCAATTACTACGGCATTCATTTCTAATCTGTTGTAAAGCAGCTTAATCCCTGGTCATTGCTATTCACTGTTCAAATATTTCATCAGGATTGCATGATTCTCTTCTAATCTGTTTTGTAGGATGAATGTGTTTTCAGTTGAGAAACTAAAATCAACACGGACATAGCGTATCTTAGTGGTTTAAAAAACACTGAAACATCTACTTACACAAAACCCCAGCCAAGAAAAGTCAAGTGACAAACTGTTGACAGGCTGCAGAGATGATTTACCAGTAGTGGCTGCACAGATGCAGCGGAGAAGAAATGTACCGAATAAAGAGCAGGTACAAGTCAGATTTCATGGAGATCGCTGGTGTGAGGAGGGAGCAGCATGGATTCCCTGCAACAGGAAGAAGGATAATGTGTATGTTTGTGGGTAAGTGTGGTGAGTAGAGAGGGCAAACGAGTAGAGGCTGGTGAAAACTGGAGAGGGAGAGATGGCAGGTTAAGAGTCCAGCCGGATTTATAGAGTACCGTTTGGGTTTTTAAAAGCCTGCCTGCATTACATTAACTACGGTGATTACAGGGGGAGAATGGAGGTGCTTTGGTAAATCATGTCCATTTTCATACAGCAGCAGCTCTTTCTGGATGGCTCGGGTTTGTTTGTGCAGCCTTGCACAAAATGCATGCAAAGTAGCTAATGCAACAAATTCATATGGACAAAGCGGTTATCTGTGCAGGACGTGTAGGCTCGATGGACAGAAAGGATATGCCGACGGACAGGCAGCTTGGTTGTCTACTGATTTGGTTATACATGGAGTCTGTTTTCAAGGAGTTTTCTAGGCACCACTTGAGGCAGAAAGCGGAGCAGTACCACTGGGAATCATGGGGGCAGTGTTGAGTTGATTAGCCCACATGGAAGGAACAAACCAGAGATGAAGAAAAAGAGCCAGAAAAAGTCAACGCAGAAACTGGCAAAAAAAAAAAAAAAAAAAAAAGTTTCTGAAAGTCACAGAAGAGTTTCTGTACTTTAATTCTTCTACTTCTTTTGGTGTTTTAGATGGTTGTAAACAACTTTTATAGGCAAATTACTGCTAACAACCACAGAAGTTAACATCAAACTCATACTTCCCCCTGCTGGATGAACCAACTTAGCAACGATGGTCACATGAGAGACACATGGACGTATAAAAAACTGCTGAAATGTCCAGGGTGTTGCCTGCCTCTCGCCTGCTAGGATAGGCTCCAGATACCTGCCACCCTTAATTGCATGAAACGGTTAAAAAATGGATGGATAGATGGAAGTATGAGAGTGACGATGTATGAAAACAGTTGAACCGGATGTTCTCCTTTACTTACATAAGGGCAGAAATGGGCCTTACTGCTACATTTTTGTGGGGCAGTAAATAATTTGCAGTGCAGAGTCATTTTCAGGGCTTTCAGCCGAGTGAACTTGTGATCGTTGCTTTTTTTAATATTTCCCTGCTTGATTCATGACTTGCAATCGACATCAACCCTATTGTAGTGGCACGAGGACAGTTTACATTCGCCAGCATATTACAACATTTTTCTTTCTTACTGTTATTCGTTTTATTGACAGTTGCTCACAACATTTGCCGTGATGTAATGGGAAATGCTCTAAATTAATGGAAGAGCACAAAGGAGATATGTGAAGGTTGTTTTATAGAGGGAGCAGCAAAGTTTGGCATATTATCCATCCAGCAAACACACACACGGAGCAGAATATTTTTTTTCTTACAAGAAAAGCTTCCATCCTTAATCAGGAATTAAATTAAAATTTTCTATGGAAACTCTGCTATCATGATCTAATAAAAAACTTCCTTTTTGGAATTTAACAGCATTTAAAACAATGCTGGCTTCTGTTTTATTTACAAGCGACTGATTCCAAGTGAGATCTAAATTATTCGTCATCTCAGCCGATTTCATGACGAATGGTTTTGATTCCTCTCATGCATGCTGACATTTTGATGACTCAGCAGCCACCAGAAGGCGTGTTTGCTAAATGATGCAAAAAAGTAAATCAAATGTTTGATCTAGAAATTATTTCTATTGAGTCTATGAAAGATGAGATGACTGGCTAATTTTGGGTGCTGGAACTGGTAACTGACAAAACAGTAATGGTAGTGTACACAACATTGTCATCGACTATGCAAAAATCCTATTAACCCTGCAGCTTGGAAAATTTGCTCCCTGATGTTTGTAATGACACATATTGAACACGTCAGCTGCAACCAGTATGCACGCTGGTGGGATATGTTTGTTTCATAACTGATTTGCCAAAATGAGAACAATTATCAGTCCGTCAGTATCACAGAGGAGGCCAACATATTGGAACAGATGCTTCCATCCATTACAGCCTCAGATCTGCTGCCTGGTTTAATCACAATTTCACAATATCTGTAAATTCTGCTAACAGACATGAAAAATAATTGGAATTACTTTTAAGAACCAATAAGCTAATTAAGGCTAACTTATTTTTCTATTTTTTTTATAAATCTCTACACTAGTTTAGCTTCCTGTTATGTGCAGTTTGTGCATCTTTGATTTAAATGTTGTTTATTTGACTTTGGACATGTTTTGTCTGGTCTTGCCGTTTTATAAATGTATCTCCTTATTATGCAATTTAATCTAAATCCCATCCTGCAGTAGTTGCGGCTGTGCTTTTTGAACTGCTGTTTTAAACAACTAAAAAAGCACTCGTCCACTTGGACATCACTATATTCTGATTTGTGCATCATGTACCAGCAGCAGTGATGCACTTTCTCTTCATGCAGACCTTTGACTATCCAGTAATGTGCTATGATTCTTTTAAACACGTGTAAATTTCCCCTTATCTATGTCCAAATGTCCTGCTCCAGCTATAGAAGACCCAATTCGGGAACATCACAGTGCGTTATATACTGATTAATAGTCTCTTTGTTGTATGCTGTGTTGCACAGTCTGTCCAGTCAAGATGACAGTCCTGCATTTCATATACTGGGTTGACAAAGAAAAAGAGAAAAGTCTGATATAGAGCAGAACAGTCAGCCAGTTCTGCAAAGTTAGCTGCTTAGCATCGGCTTAGATCGCACATGTCCACTTTTAAAAACCCTTTAGTCATTTTAACATATTCATATGCAACATGTCTGTGGAAAAATCTCTGAAACACATACTTGTGGATGGAAATATTGATGAAGGTACTTCTGGTTGGTTAAATCTTTAATCATCTCACATGACACCTAATGTGTCTTGTGTTTTTCTTCTACATTTGAAAACAGGACTTTATGGTTAGAAAGTTATGCAGTGCTGCTTTAAGTGATGATGACTATTTAGTATGAAGGACATGTATTGCCTGTTTCAGGCAGCTGGCAGCCAGCGGGCCAACACTGGCCCACCACCAGTCATACCTGGCCTGCTACATTATACTGGATAAAAAGAAAAAAAAATATTGGGAGTTATATGTTAGTGCACATGACACAGCACCGTGTTAAAAGAGAAGCTTGACCCTTTTACCAGAGAGAGACACAGCACTAATATCTGCTTGCTTTCTGCGTCAGGAGCAGAGAAAGTTAGCTGTGAGACACTTCCTGTTTAGCTACAAGCTACCCCACACAGTTCTACTAGTTCCAGCAGGGTCCTAACCCTTCATAGCTGATGTGGAAAGCTAACCCTGAATCTAGCTAGCTTCAGGAATAATCAAGAAGGTATCACTGGAGACCACCACTATGGGGACTGTTCTGGTCCAGACTCCATTCTCATTCCTCCACTATCGGGCTGGAGGCTCAATTCCATTAGTCCGTCCGTCCATCCCTCCGTCCATACATTCGTTTTCCATACCCATACACTCAGTTCATGGTTGATAGTATCTGGAGCCTATCCCAGCAATTCGAGAGGCAGGGTACACCTTGAACAAGTCACCTGTCCATCACACTCTAATGACTTAGAAAATAAAACAAACTTCAATAAACTTTAATAATGTAACGTTTTGTCTAGCATAAAAAAGATGCTTTTTCTCTGATGATGTCAGATGTCACCATTCAGTTGGTAAGAAATTGGCCTCGGCCTAAATTTAAAGCTGGAGTTGGCAACTAAATTAAATAAACCATGAGCAGCTGAAAGACTGCAGCAGAATCACACTGTGTGTATAGTTTGGGGTCTATAATTTTTTAATTCAATTCAAGAAATGTATTTTTCTCACATGAGTATGCACAAGTAGTGAAAAAACAAAGATTAGACATTACAAAACAAAGAAGAATTTCAAAATTTAGTTCCACAATGCTTGAAAAAAGGAGCATGAAGAAGAAAAACTTATAATGCCTGCCCCTTTAAACATACTAACAGATGGTTTATCAAAACCAAAGAAAAGAAAATGATCATTATAAGTCAATATAATGCCATCATACATTCGTATATCACAGGATTCTTATTTAACCACTTATTTTAAGCTTCATCTATACAATATTCCATGATGAAGCTTTGCGTAACACATATATGAATACACGCCTACATGCATATAAAAAATGTATGCATACACACACCCCTAAACCCACCACACATATATACATAAACATATACACACATCTATGTATATATCTATATATACACATACATGCATACATACAAAGATATTTACATATTATATGTTTCTGTCCCATATGTATGTAATTGTGTTGAATTGTGGAAATTTTTGGTTCTGAGTAATATTGCGGTTGATTTGGATCTTTGTCTTCATGTAACATACATGTGGTTTTCAATTTAATTTCTCATCAATTATTACTCCAAGGAACTTGATACTTATTACTCTTTCTATTTCTATTTTGTTTATTTTCAGTTTCTTGTTTAAGCTGATTTGGCGATTTCCAAACATATATACTTTGTTTATTTAAGTTTAATGTTAGTTTATTGTCATCAAACCATTTCTTTAAAAGAAAACATTCTCTCCACGGTATCCAGAAGCAGCTGCACATTCAGTGTTAGAAATCATGGGTACATGTTGGACATTAAACTGCATGTTTGATACAAACAAAAATGTAAAACAATGCAGGAATTTTGTTAAATTCCAATACATAAATGTTTTAGTCTTTCAGCAGCAAACGAGACAGAACTACTGATATTTGTACAAGAGTGTGCAGCCGCTCACTCTATGTGCCTCATATTTCCTGCTTGGTTTACCCTCACTCGGACAGAATTCTAGCTTTTCCTCGTATGAATAATGCACATTCTTCAGTAAGGAGGAGTCCCACAAAGACAGGGATACTGTCTGAGTCCAAATTGGTCCGTTTTATCAGTTAAAATATTTATGACCTGTTTGAAAAGCTGCACGTTGGCTTGCACTTTCGATTTTAATGCCACTTTTGCTTTGGTCTGAGTTGCTGCTGCGGTGGTTCATTGTGGTTCATCTGCATGAAAATAACATTTAAGTGTGAGTCATGATAAAGGGTTATTCCATGGGAAAGTCATACATTACTTGATCTGCAGAGTAGAACTGGTTTCCTTTTAAGACGGAAAAAGAACAATAATGGACATGTTCCAGAGTGACATGTCTGCCTTTCAAGATGCCGGCCTACTCTGATGTGACACTTACATCACATTAACGGTTCCAGCTGCAGGTGATTGATTTGTGAATAGTCAGGCGCAAAGAGGAAGAGAATACTGGCTTCCCACTCAGGTGAAATTACTTATCATCATCATCTGTAATTTGTGTTGCTTTTGTTGTTGCTGTTAGTCAAACATACATCATGATTGGTAAAGCAAAGGCATTATAGGATACTGACATCTTTCTTTTACTGACTAAGTGCTCCGCTTTTAGCATGGATTCACATGAACTTTTTAAATTATCTAGAGGTGAAAGATTGTGGTTGGAGTGTCTTTGGTGGAAACTAGGGGTTACATATGTGATGTTAAATGTGCTCACATTTCTCAATCAGAAAAAAACTTAAATGCTAATCTTATGTTTTCTGTTAAAAAAGATCAATAAATATGTTTAATTCATGATTTATTTTACAAAAGAGCATCTCAAAAGGAAGAAAATTTGGTCAAAGTTTATAATTTGAAATCAGATGTTGTATCCAAGGCAACAGTGCTGGTAATAATACTCTGCTGAGAAAGAAAAGTACAACGGTGTGTAATTGACCGTGAAACATGGACACAAAGAAGCACAGTACAGATGCCCTGAAAGGCCACAGCAAGACCTCTTTAAGGAACTAATTTATATTACTTAGCAAACATATTTGCATTCCATCTGACCTATAAAATAAAGCTGAGATGCATTACCACGTAGACCCTGCTGGTTTGAAGCACAGTACGAGTCGGTGCATTTTTATATGTCTCTCTGCTGCGGCTGTCGCCAAGCCCGTGCTCCGGTTGTTTGAACTTTTAATGCAACACAACTGTTGATGAATATGGAAGTAAGCAGATGTGGTTGAATTAACGTACCTGCATTTCACCATTCAATATTTGTCATTGAAGGGCAGCAGGTCTGAACTGTAGCTTCTGCACAAACCAATAAAAAATGGATTGAACTGAACAATAGCTACTGCCGCTCTGCACAAAGCCAACAGCTGGATATTGTCACTGTTTAAAAATTTTGAATTTAAAATATGATCTTAATTGCTGGAAATGTTCTGCAAATCTTGCTCAGTGGAATAGTTCAGCATGCCACCTTTCCATTTGAATCACAAAGGATAAAAAGCACATTGTTGGAAAGCATAAAAGCAAAAGCAGTCATCAGAAAGTTTTCTTCAGAAGTTTTGTTGTTTGGTTTAATGAAAAAGAAAGTTTGATTATTTAAATTTTTTTAATTCTTAATTCTTGGTTGGAAGGGAGTTTAGATGGGTTTGCTAGAAACAATGGTAAAATGTCTCAATACTTCAGCATACTTAAAAACATATTTCATCACCTCATTGTTTAACCAAAAGTCCTCACAAGTTTCTGATGTTGTGCCTCAGAAAATGATAATCAGCCCAGTGAGTGCAATCCACAGGAAACTACATTAATTTCTCCACTTGTCCAGAGTGGGCTTTGAAACGTGCTCTTTGATAAATGATTCATCTGTACATGAAATATCAAGCTCGCCAGTTCATTATACTACACCCACACACACACAAACATGCTAGCTGTCTCCTGAGGAACAGAGGAGTATCTCTGACATTGAGTAGAAACAATCCAGATCTTGTATGGTGAGAGCTTTGATGATGTAACAGCACAGAGAACTAACATCAGTCGCATACTTACTAAGGATGATGGTAATTCATGTCATGTACAGTAGCTCAAAGAGCCGAGTGCAGAAGCGACTTCCCAGTTAATGTTCCCCTGCAGCCTCTTTGTTTGTGATATTTTCATTCAGACAGTTTGTAGACTTGCCATAACATCTACATGGAGTAACGGTTGCAGAATAGATTGAGAAAAATCACCCTGTTAGTCTGATTTTCACTTTGCTAAGCAGGTTATAATAAATTCTTATATCCTTGGAATAAAATATGAACAGCTTAGCGAAAGTCAGAATTTGACTTTTGAATAAAACAAAGCCGTGTTGAAAGAATACATTACAATGTGTAACAACATAAATGAATGGATTTACGCTTTGGGTGCTTTAGAGGACTTTATACATTATTATTATTATCAATGACATGTAGTATGTTCCCATTTCATACAGAGTTTGGACTTGCTCTCAGCAGAACTGGAATAATTACATTAAATTTGGTTATATTTCATTGAACCAAATTAAATAAATTTAGTTTTTATAACCTGTAGAGTGATATGAGGAGACTGCTGTTATAAACTACAAAAGTGGTCCAGGAATGGCACAAATCCATCCATCCATCCGTTGTAGGAGACAGTTATTCCTGTCAAGGATGAGGACACTGGTTTCTTTAGATTGAGAAGAATATAAATTTAATAATGAAGATAAAAGAA